>VYZW01042773.1:1714-27379 GCA_013401315.1 Balaeniceps rex | reverse complement strand
TCATCGGCTCCATCAGACATACCTTATACTAACGAAGTAGCTGCAATGAAGAAATAGATTACCATTTCTCTATTCTACAGAAGTATTGTGAAGCTGCACTGATTGATACTTAACAAAGCATTTATTTCCAATGACAGGTTCCCAGTATCTTAGCTCACAGAACTTTATTCATTATTTACCTTCATTACTATTCTTCTAAGACAAGTTTTAATGCCATTTATAGGTACCCTTAAATGGAAACCTTTAAATGTTTGCATATTAAATACTATTAATAAATACAAGCATACAGAAATGTTTTTTTTTCAGTGGCAAAGAAAAGTTAGTAAGGATATTTTATAGTTCATATTTTTGTTAATATTCTGCAGTGCAGTAATTACAGTTCTGTAGTCTGTAATTATACCTACAGCCATTCCAAGGAGTTGGACTTAATTTTGGAGACATTAAAGAGACAATGTACAAATATTAAACCTTGTAACTAAATATCGAAGTATGGAAAAGAAGTTTTTTCCATATGGGTAGAACATCCTATAATGTAAGGGGATTTTTTGGGGGAGGGGATGGGGATGAGGGGTGTCTAACTTTTCCCATCATTTGTTTCTCCTTCAGATGTTCCCATTAATTGGTGTCTGCTTTACAGTAGATACTCTGATAGATGTCCTTTGTAAACTCTTAATTATCTAGAAGTTAGTCCTCCAGGTACAAAAATGTTTCAGTGAAATAGCCATTCATCTGTCTATTTTTAAGATACTGCTGCTTAAGAGGGTTTCTTTGTTCTGTTTTTAAAGGGGGCTCTTTAAGAAAAACGACTCAAAGTCAGTATTTTAAAATATCAAAGTACCAGCAAAGAATACATGGACAATTAAGAAAAAATACACAATGCATCTACCATTTCTAATCAAAAAAAGCATTACAGTCTTTATGTAACAGAAGAGTCTTAGTTGTGTCTTTGCCTGTCCTAGTCCCGAATATTGACTGTTGCTTTGTACGATGTTTACAGGACGGGGGAGACGGAGGCAGGCATTTATCTTATTACTGCATTTTTTCTTTTCTATAATACCTAGAAATATTAGATGTAATATTATTAGAAAAAAATATTTGCATATATATATTTAAAAAATAGCAACTTCATAAGAAATATTTTCAGATAACCACATAAGAAAACTGTATGAAATCAACATATAGAATTCATTAGACAAAAAATATGATACATTTTTAACTGGCTACAAACATCTGATTAGATCTATGATGCACTAAATTATAAAAGTGAAAACAGCATAGATCTTCAGCTGAAGATACCACTTTGCTACAGGCATCAGAACAAAGAAAATAACTGGCAGAAAGAGCTGAAGGGGAGAATATTTTTTATGCAGAGATTAGTCTTTCGGTTTTGTATCCTGGTAATAAAATCTTCATGTACTGCATTATCACTTTGTTTATTAGTAGCAGATGCCTATCTAATGTCACATTTGACCTTAAATTTATTGCAAATTGCATCTACTGGCTTTTATTTTTTTAAAATGAAAGGCTACAAAAGGTTCATTTTCTAAAGTTGGATGTGTACATTAACAGTTATTGAAATTATTGTTGGGGAAAAAAGGAAAAGTTCTTATCAACACAGCCTTCCTCTGTCATCACGAACCCAAGGAGGGGGTTTAGATTAATCTGAGCAAAACAGAACTTTTGGAATATATATTGATTTTCTTCCTTTTTAATGCTCCCATAAATCATAATCATCATGTGCCATGCCTATGTGCCCTTGATTCTGCTAGCTATAATCTAATCTTATAACTCAAGCTCTGCAGAAAAGAACATTTTTCTCATATTTTTTCTTCTTACTTATGCATTTACCACTGCATCCCCTCCAGCTCTTCCCCCCCACTCTCCCAAGAATATAGCTGATTGGAGTCAGGATGATAGCATCTCAAGGTCATCCAAATGGATTGATAAATAGCAGGATTTGTGTGAACTCTAGGGTGCCTACACATGTATTCAATAGGGCTTTTACAAAAGGTGGTTAGAAATACTTTTCAAAAAGCTCTTTTTAATTTTTTTTTATTAACATACTAAAGTGTTTGCACCCTTTAGGCTGAACAAACCAATTAACAATCTGCTCCTCAGATTGTTGTACATTATTTCTTCTGCTCTGTACTTGAAACTACCTGTTTCAAATACACAACTCTACAAGTATTTGAGAGAGAGTATTTAATCTTTTTTATTTTATTGACATTCCATTGTTCAGAAATGATGGCAATTATCAACTCTGTTTTGGCAATATAGTGACCTTCCTCATGCTAACATATCTTTCATTCCATAAAGAGAAAAACAAAACAGCAGTGCTCTATTGAGAGAATTAGACTCTCAGTAAAGTGGGGGCTAGACTCAATGTTTAGCAGCCTTACTGTCGAGAATGTTTTTATACACTATGTTTAGGAGTAGAAAAAAGGGAAAAGCAGGACATGCTTAACCAAGAGCAGACTAAGACCGTAACTTCATGAATTGGTACTTATCCCATGACCTAACTTACTTTCAGAAAGAAATAATTGATGTTAATCCTCCCTCTTTCCCATCTGTGCCCAACTCCTTCCCAAAAGGCAGTGCAATCGCTGGCATACCCTTCTTCTTCAGCAGCCACCAGCACCGGAAGCTTCATTTGCTGTAATCTGAATAAGAGTTTACCCTGACCGCAGATACACTGGGCAAACAGCTTTGCCCTTGGGTCCTGCACCTCAGTTTATTCACCAACATCCTTTACAGTGCTTGAGGAATCTGCCAAACCAAAGGCTTATCGCTGAAACTCATCTCGATTGAATAATAGCAGTTTGACACCTTTCTTCTCACCAACTTTGAATTCTTTAATGGAAATATCATGACATTATCCAAAAGCATTCACTAGCTGAGCTGAATTAAGTAGATGGAAGCCAAAGACAGCAACCCCACAGGAATTTGAACAGAGAAAAGGCTTCTAATTTATGCGGAGATTAAAGTATGACTTGCTGGCAAGTCAAATTGACCAAAACAATTAGGATTTGATTTTATTCTATTCTGCAGAGGTGCCATTACCTTTCATCAGGCTACTGTGATGTTCAGTAGAGTACTGCTTTTTATTTTTCCCTCAGAATAACAATTGTTGCATTCTGAGTTGCTTAAATATTCATTCAGGCTCGAGAGCTAGGAAAAGTCCCCAGACCAAAACTAAAATCTGATGAAGCTCCTTTCATTTTTATGGTGGTGTAATCAAAGATGTGGAAGAAAAAAAAAAATCAACCACCTGACTGCTAAAGTAGGGCAGAGCCACAGTGCGAGCCTACACAGATCCACAGAGTGAAAACAATAGAAATAGGGACATAATGAAAAATAATTATCTCTGACTTGTTCACTTTGTTGATTCATTTTCTGAAAAAGCTGAAACTGTTAGCTGAACATCGTTTTCTCACTAATTATAGATTATTAAACTAAATGGTGTATTTTCTACTGTCCTATGTTTCATAGTTTATTTTCACCTTAAAACCATACCTTTTTCTGAAGATTAAAGAGGCACACTTCATTTAATATTTCAGGCTCGAGTCTCCATCGCCTAATGTCTTTTGTAGCTGTCTGCTTCAGCTAAGCCTAATACGCTACTATTCAGATTCAATAGCATTTTCAACTTGCTCTGCACTGATAAAAAACCACCCAAAAACCTGCACAAGATGTACTGAAAAGAGAATTGAGAATGCTTATGCGTTAAAAAAATTAATGTTCTGATAATAAAAAGCCAGGCCACACATTCAGAAACGTTTCATTCTTGGCATATATGAGCAATCTCTAACACCGAACTGCTTTAACGATCAAACCAGTTTCTGTGCATGTTGAGTTCTGTCTGCCAACTTCTTCCCATGATGTATTCCAATTTACACAAAATATATTTTCACATACAAGAAACATGATGAGTTACAGGCAGAATTCAAACCAGTCATATATGTCACCCCCCCTTCCCAGTTTTATCTCATCACAGCTACTGACAAGATCAAAAATGCAGACAGGTGGGCAATTCCAGCATGTTACTGAGCCCTCCACAACACGTGAAAGGGGAAGCAATCTCCACAGTCCTGGAGCCAATGAAGAAAATTACACTCTATTGCTTTTTCCCTTATGTTTGGGGTTTTTTTTCTTTCTTTTCTTTTTACACTCCCTTCAGAAGGGAAAAGAGAAGGGGAGGGGGAAAGGGAAGGGGAGCTGAGGAGAAAAACTGGCTGATAAGAAGAGAAAATAATTTAAGCAGGATTAGTCTCAAGGTTGAAAGGAAGGGAAAATTTTCTCTTCCTTCCACTCACATTCTCTCCCTTCTGTTTTCTCCTGATTTTTCCTTTGTTCCTCCTCCCCCTCCTACACACAGACCACACAATCCAGCTCCAGTGTACATCACTGTCGTGGTTTAACCCCAGACGGCAACTAAGCACCACCCAGCCGCTCACTCACTCTCCCCAGGTGGGATGGGGGAGACAATCAGAAGGGTAAAAGTGACAAAACTCGTGGCTTGAGATAAAGACAGTTTAATAGGGAAAGCAAAAGCTGTGCACACAAGCAAAGCAAAACAAGGAATTCTTTCCCTACTTCCCATGGGCAGGCAGGTGTTCAGCCATCTCCAGGAAAGCAGGGCTCCATCACACCTAACAGTTACTTGGGAAGAGAAACGCCATCACTCCAAACATCCCCCCCTTCCTCCTTCTTCCCCCAGCTTTAGATTGCTGAGCATGACATCATATGGTGTGGGATATCCCTTTGGTCAGTTGGGGTCAGCTGTCCCAGCTGTGTCCCCTCCCAACTTCTTGTGCCCCCCCAGCCTGCTCGCTGGTGGGGTGGGGTGAGAAGCAGAAAAGGCCTTGACTCTGTGTAAGCACTGCTCAGCAGTAACCAAAACATCCCTGTGTTATCAACACTGTTTTCAGCACAAATCCAAAACACAGCCCCATACCAGCTACTGTGAAGAAAATTAACTCTACCCCAGCCAAACCCAGCACAATCACTGACACTGTCAGCTCCCATTACCTCCCCTTTTGCCGCAGTAACCCTTCTTCCATCAGTTAGTGGACACGATGGCTCTTCTTCCATACTCTCACTTCTCATGTTGATCTCCTTTATCCCAGGGATAGAGAAGCAGAATAGTACACAGTAGGAGGATAGTCTCACCTCAGTGAGAAGACACTCATTTAAACCGGGCTAGCTAAAAACCAAAACAAAACTAGCGGAAAAATGCATTTAAATAAATCTTCCCAGTGTAATTTAAAACAGGGCTGGGGTATAGTACCTCATACCATCTATGAAACACAACAGATGAAGTCATTGCTTTGTTTGAAACATTTTGAGGTTTGATTCGTTGTATATTTCACTTCTTTAGTAGTTAGTAAATTTACAAACTAAAGAAAGATAAAATGGATAGGTCCATCAAACTTCAGTATATAAACAAGGTGGGAGTACCTATGCTGTAATTTACAGAGTATTCAAGACACTAAAATGCTGACAATTCATTCAAATGACAAGGACTGCAACAAGATGTGAAAATGGCAAAACATCAATCAACTCTCATGCAAAGACTACAACTGGGTGAAGGAAAGCCATTAATTTAATTTCATTTGGCTATTTTTCTCCTCTCTGAAAGGAAACCATACATCTACACAATGCCCTCACAGAACACAACAGTTGGAAGAGAAAGAGGGAATTAACCAAAATAAGCCTCCCAGGGAATCTTTGAAAAAGATAATATTATCCTATTGGATTCCTCAGTTCATTCCCATTAAGCAGATCATACCTCAGTTCAAATATTAAGAGCTTGTATTTTCATCTAGAGATATTTTTAAAAATCTAGAGTATTTTAAAAGGATGACCAGATAGCAGTATTGCTTTTTTAGACCAAAAATCAGACACAGCCTTATTGATCTGACCAAGTGTTTACACACACATCATGTCAAGGCTAGAAATAGAATCCATGTCTTATTTCACGATATGAGGTAATACACACGCAGTAGTGACATTTTTCACCTAACATCTCCACGAGGACATTAGACCTCTAAAAAAGTATCTATATTAAAAGACCACTAAGTTTGGAAATCAAACACTGAAAATTCAGGAAACAGGAGAACTGAGGTTGCCAGTGCTTGATCCTCTTCTGTGTATGTTTTATGCTGTATTTTATGATTTTAAATGGACAATGGCCTGCTATTTTTGGCCCCCAGTCATGACTGTATAAGACAAAAAGTATTTAATAAATACCTACTCACAAGATGGAGCAGGTGTTCTTTTTAAAAAATGTCTGTGATAATATGAAAGAAAATATATGTAAAGTACATTTAAAATTATTGCTGGAGGTCACTTGAAAGCTCCCATCACCACCCTCAGACACTCACAGAGAAGAACGCAGGCTGCTAGGAATCAGTGCTACCAGGACTGCAGGACTGAATCTGGAAGCCTCAGACTTCAAACAGTTTCTGCATGCAGTTTAAAGTGTTAAAATTCAGGTTGCACCGAATTTCAATTCTGTCATTTCCTAACTTCGGAGAACTTGATTTCCCAATCTCACTTTTTTAAACATATTTGCTACTGCCATAACTTTTAAAAATGTTTAAAAAGCATTTAGACACCATGTCATATTTGATAAATTCATTTACAAAAGCCTGTAGAAGGTTAAATGATCTGGAGACGTGAGTTTGTTCAGTGTGCCTCCATAAATTAGCAAAAATATCATCTTTAGGATTTCAAATCCATATGGCATTTGATCAAAAATATAATATCAAAGAGATGGTCTCTTTCAGAAGGCCAGTTATTCTTCCCCACTGGCAATATATGCTGCAGGCTAGATCCTTTGTATACACATGTACACACCAGCTATTCTGTGAGCGAAACCTTCATTTTTCCTACAGATTGGCATCTGCAGTCCTAGGCAAATCTTTGACCTTTGATCTCCCTCCCTCCCAGCTGCCCAGGGGTGCTGATGGAAGTTTCTGAGTGACAGTCACACAGTGCCTTGCACCTGACAACCCCTGCTGCTGATGATAATTCTTTCTATGGCAGCTGCATATGTAAGTGCAGCTTAGAAACAGTAGTAGCTCTGCCTGTGGAGCACCGAGGGCACATTCTCATTTGGGGCAGGGGGGGTGTCTAACACAGGGTAATCATATCCTGCCCCAATTCCACAGGCTGCTCTCAGCTGTTTACCCAGCATTTTCATACTTTGCTTTCTTGTAGGCTGGATCAACGGCAAAAAATTCTGAAGGGCTCTGAACCATGCAGTGCTTATCTGCAAAAAAAGCTACCATGAGCACCAGCCACAAACATTAAACACACTCCGCGTCATGACATTAGCATATATAACAGAGATCTGAAAGTAATGTTTAGCTGGGTTCTTGGAGAGTTCATAACTAAATGCAGCTCCAAGGCTCCCCCACTGAAATTCTTACGCATTTTTGACAGAGAGGTATTTCACACCATGCTTGGAATCTTGACTCAAAACTATTACTGTGAAGAGGTTGCAATAGCAGGATTGAGTATCATAGTTTGACACGCGGTTTTAGTATCTATATTGTTTACCTATCACTAGCATCAACCAAGCCTGGAAAGCACAAGATTAAACTCATGTATAGAAATATCTCATGGTTTAAGGTGGCTGTATTTGAATATTATTTTCCCCATTTGTATTGTTCTAATGCTTAGAAGAATAATATTTATAGGAAAATTCTACAGTAGAAATAAAATCTGAAGTTATTTTAGACTCCTTCATTCTAGCAAAACTGTCGTGGGGGTTTTTTTTGGTTTTGTTTTTTCAAACCAGACACAATTTGCACTCATTAAAAAAAGAGTTTCTCCTCATTTTTACAGGGTAAGGTACAAATAATATGTTCCTCACCTGTTATCCTTGTCTTTGCATGGCTAAAATTTTCATAAACTCTTGCAAAAGTAATGATGTTAAATGAAAGCAGTTTCTCTCCAGCCAGTTTGTCCTGAAGAACTCCTGCAACTGCTAAGAAAACGTTGCATCTTACCAGCTGCAGTGTGTTCAGGCAGCATAAGGAAGATGAAGTAGAAGGAATTTCAAAATGATGAAAAAAGGCAAAAAAATGTTCGCATTGCTGTGGAAACATGAACTCAATAGCTAGGTGCTAAGAGGGCTTTCATGGGACTATGTTTGTGTACTAAGATAAACTTGTCTCCAAGGTAAAATAGAACAGTCTACGCAGTAGCGAGTCTAGTTTGATTGATGACCATTCACACAATAGCTTACATCTTTTCACACACGGAGAGGAACCACACACTTTCAGCATAAATAGGCAGAACGAAAGAGTTCAGTGTGTGTACTGGTGTCTCTTGTCTGTTGCCAAGAGCTGCATCTCTGATAACAAAACGATAGAATCATAAAATCGTTTAGGTTGGAAAAGACCTTTAAGATCAAGTCCAACTGTTAACCTAGCACTGCCAAGTCCACCACTAAACCATGTCCCTAAGCACCACATCTACAAGCTTTTTAAATACCTCCAGGGATGAGGACACAACCACTTCCCTGGGCAGCCTGTTCCAATGCTTGACAACCCTTCTGTGAAGAAATTTTTCCTAGTATCCAATCTAAACCTCCCCTGGTGCAACTTGAGGCCATTTCCTCTTGTCCTATCGCTTGTCATTTGGGAGAAGAGACCGACACCCACTTTGCTACAATCTCCTCTCAGGTAGTTGTAGAGAGCGAGAAGGTCTCCCCTCAGCCTCCTTTTCTTCAGACTAAAGAATCCCAGTTCCCTCAGCCGCTTCTCATATGACTTGTGCTCTAGACCCTTCACCAGCTTCATTGTCCTTCTTTGGACACTCTCCAGCACCTCAATGTCTTTCTTGCAGTGAGGGGCCCAAAACAACACAGCATTTGAGGTGCGGCCTCACCAGTGCCAAGTATAGGAGGACGATCACTTCCCTCGTCCTGCTGGTCACACTATTTCTGATACAAGCCAGGATGCCATTGGCCTTCTTGGCCACTTGGGCACACTGCTGGCTCATATTCAGCCGTCTGTTGACCAACACCCCCAGGTCCTTTTCTGCCCGGCAGCTTTCCAGCCACTCTTCCCCAAGCCTGTAGCGTTGCACGGGGTTGTTGTGACCCAAGTGCAGGACGTGGCACTGAGCCTTTTTGAACCTCATACAATTGGCCTCTGCCCATCAATCCAGCCTGTCCAGATCCCTCTGTAGATCCTTCCTACCCTCAAGCAGATCAACACTCCTGCCCAACTTGGTGTCATCTGCAAACTTACTGACAGTGCACTCCATCCCCTCATCCAGATCATTGATCAAGATATTAAACAGAACTGGCCCCAATACTGAGCCCTGGGGAACACCACTTGAGACCGGCCACCATCTGGATTTAGCTCTATTCACCACAACTCTTTGGGTCCAGCCATCCAGCCAGTTTTTTACCCAGCGAAGAGTACGCCTGTCCAAGCCATGAGCAGCCAGTTTCTCCAGGAGAATGCTGTGGGAAATGGTGTCAAAGGCTTTACTAAAGTCCAGGTAGACAACATCCACAGCCTTTCCCTCACCTACTAAGTGGGTTACCTTCTCATAGAAGGAGATCAGGTTAGTCAAGCAGGACCTGCCTTTCATAAACCCATGCTGACTGGGCCTGATCAGCTGGTTGTCCTGTACATGCCATGTGATGTCACTCAAGATGATCTACTCCATAACCCTCCCCGGCACCGAGGTCAGACTGACAGGCTTGTAGTTCCCTGGATCTTTCTTCCAGCCCTTCTTGTGACAGGCATCACATTTGCTAACCTCCAGTCAACTGGGACCTCCCCAGTTAGCCAGGACTGCTGATAAAGGATTGAAAGTGGCTTGGTGAGCACTTCCACCAGCTCCCTCAGTACCCTTGGGTGGACCCATCTGACCCCATAGACCTGTGTGTGTCTAAGCGGTATAGCAGGTCGCTAACCATTCCCCCGTGGATTACGGGGGCTTTGTTCTGCCCCCTGTCCCTGCCTTCCACCTCAGGGGGCTGGGTACCTGAAGAACTTTGCATACAATGAGAGGTCATCAAGAACCTAAAGGATAGTTTAAAAAATGCAACAGATACTAGTGTTCTGTCATTCCCTTTACTACTGTTAATGAAGGTTTTAATTCTGCTAGACTATCACTTATGAAGTCATTCTGGGTACTGAGAGGGACGGAAGGAAGGAAGGAAGGAAGGAAGGAAGGAAGGAAGGAAGGAAGGAAGGAAGGAAGGAAGGAAGGAAGGAAGAAAAAGTTGCAATTCCGTTTTCAGTTTGTGGTTAGATTTAGAAGGGGACCTGGAAACCTGCATATCAGAAGGGACATGTCTTGCTTAGAGGGAAGTATGAGCAAAAGCAAGCTATGCAACACCTTTTTATCTCTTGAACAAAGATAGGAGAGGAATATGTTGTAATGGGGGGAAGATATCAATGTTTGGTTTCCTAGGTGATTAAAGAGTGGAAAACCCTAAAAAAAAGAAAGAGAGAGAGAAACAGATAACAGTAAAAGGCATACAGAATGTGAAAAGGAACTAAAAATCTGCAGAAATCAGCACTCTACCAGTAAACATCCTGAAGATATATGTGGGTTAAAATGTTCTAAAGGTAGTTGGAGGCAGAAAGGACTATTTTCCTGTTCACTTAATTATATTTCTCAAAATAAAACAGACTGCACTGTGCAGATAGACAGAGAAAGAGGTCCTAAATTCTAATGCTAATGTTACGTGGCATGATTTCTGGGTGACTGGGGACACTCTTTTTTTCTAATTGGGTGTGCATATATACAATACGAATAGCATAAATGCTGACAATCTCAGACACCTCTTGATGAATATTTAATGCCTACACATTTCTTTGTATATCTTAAATATTGCATTTGTATTAAACTGAATTAATTGATCAGGCTGAAAATGACCAAAACTTTTGTAATGTAATTCTAAAGCAAAACGTTCTTAAACTGAACCCATGGAAGACCATGCAAACTATGAAGTCATACCGAGACAAAGAGCCAAACTGTTAACAGAATATTGCTTTACCTCCTGAGTTATGCCTCCTGCATTTTTGCTTGGTGGTTAAAACAATTTTAGTGTAATATTAAAACTGTAGTTATTAGGATGTTATACTTCAAGTTTTGAAGTATTGTTACGCAGTGGCCTACATTTTAAGCTCTTCCAGGACACTAAACACACTCTAAGACACCTATTCTAGGACACTTTATACTTGAGTTGTTTATTTTTAAAGGTCTACAACAGTTAACAACAGAAATTTGCACAATCTGAAAGCTATACCACGAGGGCAAAATTGTGGCATCATGACCGCCCGCCTCACCATCTCATCTCTGTGCCTGATGCCCATAGGGATAGTTTTTGACCATTCATTTCTGTGAACTTAAATCATGTCCTGACAAGTCTGAACTGTACGGAGGGTCTACCTGCCAACTTGAGATAACTCTTGGACAACATCTATGAACTGTGGGTTTCTGCTGTCATCTCCCTCTTTTGCACATTCTTTTTTCTTTCTACTTTATTCCCTGCCTTTTCCTTCTCTTCTTTTTTAATGTTAACATAAGAAAAAGCTGGCTCCACATCCTCAGATTCTCTCAGAATTGATAAAATGAATGCCCTCAACAGCATACATTGGCATACCACTCCAAATCCTAGAAGGGAGGATAAGACTGTGCACAGCAGCCGACTTTTTAAAGCAATAGGTTCCTCACTCAAAGCTACCAGCAGAGCTGCTTTTACAAGTGCTTGCATCCAAGGAAAGAGGATCAGACTCCAACAGCAGGAACAACTCTAGATTTATCTCTATTAAAATGTCACCTTTCCCCAAATATTTGTTTTCTATCCTCAAATATCTCTTTAAAAACTGCCAAACAGGCTTATCTTCCTTAAAAAAAAAGGAAAAAAAAAAAAAAAGAAAAGAAAGAAAAAAAGAAAGAAAAAAAGAAAAAAAGAGCTTCCTCTAGGTTCTTTACAGAGAAAGGGAAGTAGAAATACAGTAAATATAAAAATTTTAGTATTTTGCCTTTCACATGCCTTAATTATCTTTTTTTCCTGTACAAAAGCTACTTAGAAGTGGCTGTGGCCGTGCAATTAAGGTGACTGAGACATCTTTACTTGAAAGTCACTCATGTTTAACTGTCGCATACTGTCAGAACAACATTGACTCTTTGGGACTATCTGTTCATGTACAATTACCATAGCTGACAACTCTTCACATGAACAGTTCACACTATAAAAAACAGTAATGCCCAAAAGCATGCCTCCACGGCGCTGCAATTTTTACCATCCCCTCAGGATCACGTGGACTTTTCCTTCCTTTTTATGTCTGAGTGCTTCCTACAGCATTCTTTCATATACAACTCAAGTTTTCAGCCCTTCTCTTTCTTTTCCCATACAGCTTAACAACTTCTATGTCTGTCAGAATCTCTTCCTTAACAGCATAAAGCCAACTGTAGCTCATGAGTGCACAGTGAGGAGTACAGACTGTGATTATGGGCTGAGCACGCTGCTGAGCAGAAGTTAAAATACACACTTTTGTGTGGCTGTGTTTGACCTAGAAGAGGGAAATCCAGTCCAGAAGACAAAGGTGTAGGGATTATAGTTATCTGGATGGCAAACGAAGAAGGTAATAGGAAAAGCTAGTAAGAGCAACATGGGAACAGGACAACAAGGGAACTCAAGCTTAAAGGACTGGAGAGGATGAAGAGAACCATCATCGGTCTGTGTTGCAAGTATGCATGAAAGACATACAGGGAAACACAGGGAAAAGAGTATAAAGCCCAAAAGGAGAATTAGCTTTCAGTCTGTAAAAATACGCAAAGAATAATGGTATACAAGAAAACCACTGGAGCTCTGGAGAGCTTCCACATCAAAACCACACATAACACAAGGATTTTTATCCTTCTTATTTTCAGAAATAATGCTCCAATTTCAGCATTTTCTAATCTCAAAATTACAAAAGCCATGCAAAGCAGACTGAAAAGTCAAGAAATGCGAGTTCAAAAACTCTCCAGTACACCCAGTAGTTAAAAACTTTTAAAATCTTTTTAATTTATATTCCTGCTCTCTATTGAACAAAATTTCCCATTGTTAAGCCATTTAACTGTTTTAAATATGATGGGTACTCAAATTTGTTAAAATTTCATGCCTACATTCCTAAATATAGTTTTAACTATCTGCTCACCCACATGTTGTTATTGCAATACTTTCTCACTCTTTCAAAATTAACAAAGACGACAGAAAGTGGTTTTGGAGTAAGAAAGCATCATTTTGCCCCTCCTGTAAAATAATACTAGATTTCATCTGGTGTCAATAATTCTGACAATAATGCTGACATATAAGGGGTTGCTACCAATAGGCAAAAAGATACTAAAACTAGTATCTTCTATTATTCAAGATTGTCTGGTTTGTATAGGTCGTCTGGAAATTTTCCTTAATTAATATACCACTGTTTGATATCAATTAGCCCTACCTGGATCAAGATCTTCTGGGAAACCTGTAAAGAAATTTTGCCTTTGAAGTCACTCTTAAGAAAGCAACCTGCTTAAAATTACTTTCTTATTTTTTAATCTTACCTCACGACTTTAGCATCAGAGTCCTCTATGTGCTTTCACACAGTTTTATTGATGGTTATGCATGTACTTAAACATGTGGAGCATCCCAAATACAAGTGTGTATCTCAGTCAGCCTAATCAAAACTCTTAATTTATTTGAAGTGAGATTTTAAAAGGCTTTAACATTTTATCCAGATAACCCTCTCATCACCTCCACTTTTTAGCTGTGTAATTGTACCCTGGAGCTGCAAAGATGGGAAGTAATCACAGGTCTCTTGAGAGGTCTAGCTTGGGAGAACTTACTACCCTTTGACTTCTCATTTCTCACGTCTTCCAGGTGGCTATAAGAGCTTTTAAAGGCGTAAGGAATCTGAAATCTACGTAGCAAGAGAAACTGGTGCCAATTGAGGAATTTTTACTGATTTCCAAATATTGCTGCTAATAGAAGCAATAGCAGTGCTACCATGGCTAACCGTGAAGGAAGAGAAATAACACAAAGTGTGAACAAAACTAACCGAGCTTATCATACGAAATTATGTTATTCTCCTTGCCCAATGCTGGACCTTTTTAATGGCTCAAGAGGATGATAACCAGTTTGTGTTGGCCATTTCTGATACGTACCAGTGCAGAAGCAGTCCTTCAGAGGAGAGCTTGAGCAGAGTGGGCAAAAGAAACATCATAAGCCAAGAAACTGCTACTCACTAATTCTGCAGAAAGTCAGAAACCATCCCTTCTCTTTTCCAATATTAAAAGAGATTAATTTATTGTGACCACTTAACACACCTTAATGAAGTAGGTGCCATAACATTCACCTGTGTACTGATCTCCAAATTATTGGCCCCAATAATAACAATATGCCTTATGCTTAAGTTTTTTATGTGACATTAGGCTTATTAGTTCAAGTAAGAACTGAGAGTTTAGAAGTATGTAAGCTTATAAAAATTCCTTTGACAGAGGAGCAGATGATGCTGCTATGACATCAGATACACAGTAAGATGCTTGCACTGATGACTGTATAAAAGACAATTCACTATTTTCTTGGAGTTACATGGTTTGATAGAATAAAACACTGATCTGTTCTGGACTTCAACATTTTATTCTCATTGAGCTTAAAAATATGTAAGTATTTAAAATACTTTCGGAGACTCAGATGAGGTGGATACAAAATACACTGCCATTTCATTTCACTTTCTAGTTCTGCACACTAGCATTCAGTTCTGCAATATTTTTCTCACTTTTCTGTTGACTGGCACTTGGAAACACCCACTTCGTTCTTAGCAGCTTCACTCACTGAATCATTTTCAATTCTGTTGAAGCAAGGTGTAGTGCAAGTGCATAGATGAAAAATCATATCTGACTAATGTGTCACTCTTTCTTTTTTCTTATTCTTTTTTTTTTCCCCCCTCTTTTTTTTTTTTTAATCCATTCGCTGCACTTCTGTCTGGATGTTTTTTAAGGAAACTGTGCAAACTGTATCTTTTTAATAGTAATTTTGCAACATACACTGTAGTTTCAATATTGTTTGATTTCTTTTCTTATAACAATTTTTTAGGGTGCCAAGCTACATGCAACAACTTTCATTGCCTGAAGTCATACTTAACAGTAAGCTACAAATGAAGTGGTCATGTGCAACAGATTTTTATTTTTTTTTTTAATAGCAAATGCAACATATTGCAAAGCCTCAGCTCACACTAATCTTATGCACTATTTATATTACATCCTTGTGCATATCTCACTAAGAACATGGAAACTGACTCCTTCAGGAAGCAATTCAGAGCATAAGCCCAACTTAAGTGCTCTGCATTTTCCTCAGGAGAAGCTTCTCTATCTTAGGTGACTATAGATACCAGACTTAGGCCTTAGTTGTAGATCTAAACAAGGGTAAAAGGGATATTCCCCCAAATAATGAGGTCCTCAGAAATGTCTTCTAAGACTGGGTGGATTCTGTAGTGGGAATTGTAAATGACGCAATAACAGAAAAGACTATGCCAGAACATGGCGGAGGGAAGAAAAAAACTACACACAAAGCTAAAACACCAAGATGTAGATGCATCTTTGCATCTTACCATCATTCTCCAACAGCATCTATAGCAAGTGGCACTGATTTACGTCTCAGTATATTTCCAAAGGTGGATCAAGAAGTCCTTACGGTTTTCGACATATAGATTTATAAACACTTACAGAAGAGGATGGAACTAATGTCCTCCTGTTTTTACTGCTTTTAAGTGTGACTTTTAAATGGAACTTTTCAGTTGCTAACCCATTCATCTTAGTATTTATTTCTAATTCTTTAGAGGGCAAAGTTTTTTTTTCCTTTCTAATTGTGGGGATTTATATTTGAAATAAAACTTATGATTTAATCAATGATGAAAAACAGCTGCAGACAAGGTAAAGCGTGATAGTCTCACACAGAGCACAGATTGTACATAATACAACTAACAAACAGAGGAGCAGGGTGACATCATAACTACCATTATTTCTAAAGCTCAGCTGCCTGACTGAACGGTGAACTAGAAATTATCCAAAACTAAAACAGGAACATTTGCAGAAAAGTAATTTCCAGTGATGATGAGGATAGAAGTTTAAATTAGAGAAAAAATATTGGTCTCCATTTGGACAATATCATGAAAGCTTCAGTTCTTCAATCAAGTCATTTCACACCCACACAGCCTTTTATAATCTTTTCAACGAAAAAAGGAAAAAAAGTATGTATTCATCCTCAATAAAAAGGATATTCTAAACTTACAAAATAGAACCCTGTCTTGTAAGTATCATGTACTCAAGACTACCGCACCGTGTTTCAAAGTATGTTTCTATTGTGTAAGCCATGTGTATGTGAAATATATTCAGCACTAAAATTTGCAGTGTATCATATGAAATTTTCTGAGTGCATTCACATTTTAGAAATAGACGTTTTGAGAACACTTAAATTATTAGTATTTTCTATACAGATGTAAAGTTGCCTCCTCTCTTCTGTGAAGGAAGCACAGATACTCACATTGGAAAAGGCAACTTTTTAAGGTTATTTGAACAAGTGTCCCTGCATGGTTTATCTTGCAGACTTTTTGTGCATCTGCTAGGTTACCACACCTCTGAAAAGCAATGGGGGGGAAAAAAAAATCTTCAGACCTATTGAACACTAGACACTCATACAGCAGATGAACATAAATATTATTTACCTTCATTATTTACCTGTGATTCCCCTGACAATGGGCCAAGCAACCACCTGCTACTTCCAAATTCTTTAAAATATCCTAAATCCTTATAATATATTTCATTTTTATTTTCTCTAAAAATACCACTATTGTCATTTTAAGAACTAATGATCTGGTATTTCCTTAAAAGTTTTGCAGCTTCATTGTCTTGTTGAGATTTGTGTCCTCATTAAAAAGACATATGCATATATGAACAGACATAAATCCCATGTTCCTATACCCATTCCCAAATACACCTGCAGGTATTATAGCAGACAATCAACAGATAACTCCTATACTCAACTAGAATCTAGTAGTCCTAAACTCAAGTCTACTGCATTAACCACAAGACCACCTTTCTCCTCAACCTCTTGCCTAAGGACATTAGCATGAATAAAATATTTTACATAGCCGGTTTGCCAAAGGTCAGCACACAAGTAGCAGTCTAGGGTGTAGAACAGAATAGAATAGTTCAGTTGGGAGGGACCTACAACGATCATCTAGTCCAACTATGTATAGTCACTGTCTGTCACAGCTAACAGATCATGAATGTTCTTTATCAAAGTAACAATAATGGTACACATTTTAAACATTTATGTTTTTTCAGACCCTATTTAATACTTGTGGAAAACCCAATCACTTTTCTTCATCTCGTAGTCAAAATTTTTTTCAGTTCAAATTCCTACAATACTAAGCTACCTTCCTCAACTAAAAATTGAAGAATGGACTCCTTGTCAGGAGACAATATTCGTAAAGAATTGAAAATCAAAAAGAAATGAAAAGCAGATGACAAAACACTAGCAAAAAAAGAAAGAGGGAACGTAAAGTCACTTTTTCAAGTTCTCGCTTTTGTAAAACAAACCAGTTCACAGGAAAAGGAATGAGACAATCTTCTTTTCATTACAATTCATGCATACGTTGGTGTATTAAGCACAACTCTCTAATTATGAAAAAAAAAAAGCAATTATGCCATTAAAATTTACCTGTATATGGAAGAGACAACATTCACCGCTGACACGGGGTAAGGAGACCTGAGAGGAGCAAGCTGGCTAAACCACAACTGTAATATTTTGTCTGATGTGTGTACTTTTAGAAAAGAATCTCAGCCCTGCCAGAAATTGCTCTAGTGCATGATTTAGCAGAGTGTTGAGCAGCGGCTGGAGCTCTGTACCAGTAGCCTGAAGACATGTGCCTATGAATGCACGCAGAGTCACTTCTAGAAGACACAAAATGCTTGTACACAGTGAAGCCAGAGAAAGAGCTACACTCCCAGCACTCGCTTTCTTTCTCTTTGAGCAGGCTGTTCCTAGCATGGGATGTGTCAGAAATGACAACAGAAAGAAAAACAATGTTCGGATTTTCACAAACTAGAAAACCCCTTAAGTGCCTACAATGGACTTTTATTATTTAAGAACAGAAAATCAGCTTTCTCTGTTTCTAAATAGCAGGAGGAGATAGCCTTCCAGGTCCCAGTGAAATCTGGAGAGAAGCAACTAATCCTCTCTTCAACTACAGCTTTGTGATCAACCACTAAGAAGCAAGTGACCAGGCTTCCTAACTCCCGAAGGGAATGTAGGCACTACTCTTTTAATCTCAACCCTTTGTGCACAGGAAAAAAACAAAATCACACTCCGATTCCTTGCCAGGGGTGGGGGAAGTATGTCCCAGTTAGGACAAAAGAAGATACATGCACACTTTTGAATCCGGAGCTAAGGCATGAAGAGTAGCAAGTAACAGTATACTAAAAAAAACCAAAAAAACCCACCCAAACTTCTGAGGGTAAGGGCTAAGCAACATTAAGCTTAACTGCTAAATTCAATGTTTAACTTTCCACACTCACAGCCCCGGAAATATGTTTGGACTTTTCTTGCCCCATTTGTGTATACATACAGAGCAGGGAAAAAAAAAAGCATTCTCTTTTCAGAAGTAAAAGCAAACAGGATCCTTCATCAACGGGGACTTAAGAAACTGACATTCATTTGCAAAATCAGTTAATTTTGTATATACATACAACTGCTAAAACAGTAGTCTTGATCAGAGACACTCTCTTCGTACATATACATAATGCATATATATCCACAAACAGCTGCAACAACATTTTGCAAATAAAGCGAGACAAATAAGCTAATACTTTTTTGAAAATAAGCTGCTATACAGGAATAAACAGCCACATTTGTGAGCAGTGAAATTTTGATCAATAACAAGATACTACAAAACCGTATGTCCGTAGTTATTAACAAGATTGGGAAAAGACACACCACAGCATTAGCAAGGCCCATGCATTTTATTCTGCAGCAGAAGAGAGCATCCCTTGAGGCTGAATAACCATCACAGATTCTAAAGTACGGGGGGATTATTAGAATTACCTAATTTGGGCTTTTTTTTTTTTTTCCTGTTCCTCATTTAAGATCCTTTTGGATGACCCAACTGATGCTCTTAATTTTCTCCATTGAGGAAACAGACCCCAGAAGTGGACACTGGAGGTGGCTGGACCTTGGCATTCTGAACATGCCCTAAATCCCGGCTCTCCTGTTCTCTGCTCGGAGCCACGAAGTAGCTCCTCCGTGGGTCCCTGTGGCATGCCTAGAAATGGCTCTCAGCACCTGCAGCCACCCAGCTGCCCCAGCTGTACAGGCACACTTTCACTAAGCCCTGATCACTTGTCTGAAGACATGTCCTCAAAATCAGAGATACGCTTGCACATATATATATATGCGCATTCACTCACAAAAAGTTTTAGGTAGACTGCACACTCCTCGGCCGTTATTGTGGATATGCAGTCCTAGGCTTCTAATAACGCTTAAGACAACAGCAATTATTTTATTATTTTCCTAAAAAATGGTGTAGAAAACCAGCGCGTCACATGCATGCTCTAATTTTCATTACTGTGCAACTCTACTCATACACTCTTAGAAGTCTAAACTTGAAGATATAAATATTAAAAAGTAATAATGATCATAATAATTACAAACACTCTGCTTAGAAAAAACTACCTTGTATATTGTCCCTTGGTTTTGGAAACTTTTTTCTGTGTTTCTCCATGTTTCGGTATTTCCACAGCAAATGTGCTGCCTTCACAAAACGCTGTGTAGGGAAGACTTCAGTCACACGCAAAAGATACATGCAAAATTCAGATACTGAGATGGAAACAATTTTTTGCATTTTGAGAATCTGATCAGAGATTCATATTGGGTATCAGCATAAGAGCTTTATTTGGTCCATATATGAACTTTACTACCAACGCAAGTTTTGCTATGTTCATTAAAAAACTGTAGCTGAAATTAAATGGCAATTCAGAAGATCCCTGACCCTGAAATAAACAATCCTGCTGCTCCTATAACTCATTACCGGGCTTAGGCATAAAGCATGACTTCTTTTCTCCTCCCGTTTTTTTTTCATGTTTCTGAAATATCAAGACAGCATATTTGATGTGAAATTAATACTAGCTGTTTTCCAGAATGATGGGTAAAAAATAAAGATTTCTGTATGCATGGGTCTAAACCATGTTTCCTTTAAATTGCCCCTTACGCAACCTCCGACTGTCAGAGCAAAACTGTAAGATCAGCATTGTTGAAAAAGGTATTGGTAACTGCCTTCCAGTGCAGTTAAACTCTAAATTAAAAGGAAAGCACGACAAAATTCACCAAAGAAGAGAAATGTAACAAACAAATATGACAAATAAATAAATGCAATGAATTAAATACTGCTATATTCCTCCTCTGTTTTTCTAAGTAACAGGTAAGTTACTGCTGTGCGTTATGCTTCATCCTGAGTATGTGCAGTATATTTCTCAGAGAGAGAGACACGATTATTTCATTGATACCATACTATGAAATCTGGCTCCTACAGGAGCCATCTTGCCAGGAAGATGCCCAAATATGGCTTAGTGGCATCTTAATAGCTGGAATATAAAATATCACTGATTACCTGATAGAACCAGCAGCTGCCAGTCAAAGGGAAACAAATCACAAGTAACAGCCCATATACTCTTAAACTACATGCTGAACATATACTAACATACTCAAGCTGTATTTTCATGGTTTATACTAGACTTATAAACCAAATTTTCTATACTTAATTTGTTTCAGAATGATTATTTGTCGAGAACTGATAAATGGAGTTATGCTTCATTGTAAATAATCCTTATTTATTCCAAGCAGAAGCTGACTACAAAGCAGCCAAATCATTTTTTCAGCCTCCCATGAGAAAAATCCACTTTTTTACTACCAGTAGAATACTTATCATGGTTAGTGTTGGTTTACTATGTTATTTATGTACATCCAAAGAGCTGTAGGCCAGAAAAATGGATGTACACCAAATACAGGTTAGCCAAGAAAGGGAATGGCTGTGGCAGTGTAAGGCATGATTTAAGGCACTTGAAGTATTAATGCTGGATGGCAATAAGCGACTCTAATAGACTGAGTTTTCAGTGGACGCAGCTAGCATAGAACAGGAAAAAACTGGAGCATTCATAGCCCCACTGAGGTCAGTAACAAGCTTTCCTCTACCCACAATGGATTTTTTTCTGCATGATTTTTTTCTCTGTTATTTTTATATCAGATCAAACAGAATATTGCATGGATACACGTGTCACATTAATGCATCTAGTCTGTTTTTGCATTATATATGCACACAATAAACTCATAGAGCGACCTGAAAAGTCATCTAGAAAACTTTCAGAGTCAGTATATCACCAATGATCTCTCTGGTTTGTACGCCCTTCTGTCTATCTGCTTATAAATATTTCTTTTGCTAGATCTGTCTTGTTTATACAGAAGGTTACAGTGACACAAGTATTCTGTATATCCACATATAAAACCTTGAAATGAACAGTGTTTTAAACTCACAACTTCTTGGTATTTTAATCAAAAACTATACAGACAAATAGTTTTCCAATGCGTTAATGCTTTTTATGTGTAGTTGAAAGTGCCATTCATAAGTAATGGCTATATCAATGGCTTATTCTTTGTAAGTAATGACTGTATTTTAACTTTCATACATACATGCAACAGCTAATAAATAAAGAAAAAAATTCTTATGTGAACAATATTATTCTAGTAGCAACATCCCAATCTAAACAATTGTATTTCATCTCCAAGTCTTACTTTAGCATCTTGAAGACTATGGGTACATAAGCGGGGAAGATTAGATAATTACTAGGTCTTGGATAGAAAATTGTCACTTCTCTGGGGTTTCTGAACACTGCTACTGAAAAAGACAAATTTACTTTTTTTTTTTTTTTTTTTTCGCTCATCTGGCTTTGGCTGTACAGGACATTCGCTTCTACTGTCCCTGCGATTAGTACAGCATACCTTATTTTATCTGGAAGCAAAACAAGAGACAATTTTACAAAGAACACCTATTTGTTGTTATTTTTCAGATACAAAGCTTAAGCAATGTAAGAATTAACTTTTTTTTTAAGTGTTTGGGGTGTTGGGTTTTTTTCTTTTTTTTAGTTTTTTGGGGGTTTTGGGAGTGGTTCTTATTGCAGGTTTGGGAGTTTTTTTAGAAAATTAGCTAAGCAACTTTACAGCTGGTATAGGTANTTCTTTTTTTTTTTTTTTTTTGCCAGTTGCAGGAACTCATGGATGGTCAAGATTTCTTACTTGGGTGGAAGGCAAGAAACCTAACAATATGGGTTATCAACACAGAATCACAGAACATCTGAAGTTGGAAAGGACCCATAAGGATCATCGAGTCCAACTCTCTGCCTCCTCGCAGGACTACCTAAACATAAACCATATGACTAAGAGCATCGTCGAGATGCTCCTTGAACTCTGACAAGGTTGGTGCCCTGACCACTTCCCTGGGGAGTCTATTCCAGTGACAACCACCCTCTCAGTGAAGAACATTTCCCTAGTGTCCAGTCTGAGCTTCCCCTGATGCGGCTTCATTCCATTTGCTCGCGTCCTATTGCTCGTCACCAGAGAGAGGAGATCAGCACCTCTCGCTTCCACTGCCTCCCTTGAGGAAGTTGCAGACTGTGATGAGATCACCCCTCAGCCTTCTCTTCTCCAAGCTGAACAAACCAAATGCCCAAGCCAACCTATCCTTTTTGTAGTCAAAAGGGTTGTATATGATGTCCTTTCATGATACTGGGAAAAGAATCTATTCAAACTGGATTTTATAGAAGATGAGAATTTTTGGGGAGAGATGTTTAGAACACAAGTTATTATGATTCCACTGTTTTTATTTCAGAAACTGTGCATGACACCCAAATTACATTTTTTTTTGTACTTTGTACTTTATTAGTACTCTTTATTTGTCTTTCAAGGAATTAATCTTTTCTAGCTCCTTTTATTTAGGGACAAAGAATGGGTAATAGGGGAAAACTCAAGCTTTGGAGACATAGATTTGATTCCAGTTCTGTTATCCTATGTGGTCTTAGGTAAATCGTCCAGTTCACTATGCCTATAAGTATGTCTTCACAGCANGGTGGAAGGCAAGAAACCTAACAATATGGGTTATCAACACAGAATCACAGAACATCTGAAGTTGGAAAGGACCCATAAGGATCATCGAGTCCAACTCTCTGCCTCCTCGCAGGACTACCTAAACATAAACCATATGACTAAGAGCATCGTCGAGATGCTCCTTGAACTCTGACAAGGTTGGTGCCCTGACCACTTCCCTGGGGAGTCTATTCCAGTGACAACCACCCTCTCAGTGAAGAACATTTCCCTAGTGTCCAGTCTGAGCTTCCCCTGATGCGGCTTCATTCCATTTGCTCGCGTCCTATTGCTCGTCACCAGAGAGAGGAGATCAGCACCTCTCGCTTCCACTGCCTCCCTTGAGGAAGTTGCAGACTGTGATGAGATCACCCCTCAGCCTTCCCTTCTCCAAGCTGAACAAACCAAGTGACCTCAGCCACTCCTCGTAAGTCTTGCCCTCGAGACCTTTCACCATCTTGGTTGCCCTCCTTCTTTGCATAACACAATCGCGAATCAGTATTTTTTTAAAAAAACAAATTCAGAGATTATAATGAATATATTCTTTTATAATAATTTTCTGTTTCACATGCTGACTCGGAAAGACACATCAGTGCTGATGTGACATCATATTGATTTTAATCTGAGTTTGGCTTCAGGCTTTATATCATATTTTCAGAATTCATTATAAATAATGATTGGTTTGAGTGTGCATTACTTGTGCTTTATGATAGCTAGAGCTAATGGGACTTGGAGCTATTTTAGTTCCTATTATCTCGCTTATCCTGGAGGTTTCTGTCCTCAGGCAATCAAGATAAAGAGGCATTTCGGTCCTCAGAGGGCGTTGTTCCTGTAAAAAGGAAGCTATCAATGATGATGATATTGCAAACATGCACAAAGCACCTATCACCATAATGTCTGTGCTTACTTTTCAAAACTTAAAAGTAAGTGCAGAAAACATGTTTTCAGATTTGAAGACTGACTACTAGTTTTCCTCCTTCACTTTCGTCATTACGCTTGGATAATTACCATCAGTATTCCATATGAGTGCAAACATTCCAACAGACCACAAACGGAGGCACACTGGTCAAGCTTTTCCCGGGGGGCCTTTCACGATAGATAGCAAAAAGACCTGTTGTATTCTGAGTGTCGGACAACAGCCAGTGTAGAAAGAAGAGCTCAGATGAAAAAGATGCTTGCCATTTTCTCCTGCTAGCAGTCAGAAGACTAGTAACTCTGCTACGCATTTACACTAAGCTTCAGACTAATCTACATGTTTAAGCCCACAGAGATACTGTGGTGCAGATTGCTACTGCCAGAGAAAAGCATCAGCAACTGTCGAACAATCCACATTTCAGAAGGGCAATTTTTTTGACTAGGTGACAGTATAACAGACAAAGAAATCTGTTCTTACAATAGCTGTCCCCCTCAAGTTTCTTCACCACAGCGACAAGTTTCTTGTGCAGTATAAAACTTTACCAGCCATTTCAAATATTCTCTTTGGCAATTAACACAGCTTCTATTTTATGTAAGGTTAATTTAAAATGGGAAAAATACCATGAGTAACAAGTATCTGGAAGCCACTTGGGCATGGATAAATCCGACCAATCAATTATATCTTTGGAGGTACTGAATAGCTCCTAAAGAAGCCTGTCTACCTATAGAAAGATCCAGGACAATACACTCCTCACTTAGAAAATCTAATTTAATACTTGTATTTAGGTGCTCTGAAACTGGGTCATGTAGGTAATAGATGTGAAGGAAGCACTGGAGGCAACTACTCATAACATGAACAAAAATGTATTATTCCTTGCACTCTTTCAGTAGTTTCATAGAAAGTTTGAGTGAGCGTTGAATAGGAGGGACAAGAAGAACAAACTTTGCATGTTTCACACTAGACAGCTCTTCTACCTCTTGTGATCTTTCCCAAAGGAATAAGCAGAATTATCTTATCAGGGTTGCTATGGCTTCTGTCACAGTCCACAGTGTTTTCTGATCGCGGGTAAAAAGACCTTTTAAACTCAGGTTGCCTGATCTCAATTATAAGTATGCACTGGTTTTCCACATTTGAAATCTATGAAATTTGTAGCCTGTGAAACTGAAGCCGGGATGCTGCTGAGTTTAAAATAGCAACTACTGAAATTTCATAAAGATTTTTTTTTTCCTACAAAGGTAGACTAAGGAAAAAAGAGTGGTATTAAAAAGCAGATCAAGGAATGTTTGAGCATGCTTTGTACTGACAGTTGCCCAGCAGAACTTCGAGTTTCATAAGGAAGCCACAGTTTGGTAAATGTACACACACATATATATATCTCTATCTGTCCATATGTATGTATAGATCATATAGACTATAAAACTATAAATACACAGTCTACACTTTAGTTCCTTCAGTTTTATAAAATAGAGAATTTTCAAAAGGAAGTTAAAAGAATAATGACCTCATATTTAGTTAATTATTTATAAATATTATATTCCTGTACATAATGAAA
>VYZW01042771.1:2091-83256 GCA_013401315.1 Balaeniceps rex | reverse complement strand
GGAGTATCAGTACATATCCTACTCCTTTGTCAAAACACTTAAGCTGCTTGGAGATTGTTATGCAATGAGCCTTTTATCAGTTTCTTCTTTTTATGCTTTTCCACTTTACATAAGGTAGCCAAACCATATTGTGAAGCAGGCTTGCTCTACTCACCAGGGAATGTCCAGACTACTAGATGATAGATTTTATCTTCTTGTCTTTTGATTTAGGAAACACCCTCAAATGGAGGTATCTGATATTTCTAGTTCCTCTGATCAATCCTGGCTGTAATCATTGCAATATCTGTAAACCAGCCCCCAGAGATTTGATCTGGTGTGGTATGGATATTGCATTACTTCGCATATTGGAACTAAAGACATATTTTTTAATATGTGGATGATGCCTGAAGAAGTATTGTATGTACAAGAACATCAGAAAACACAACAGACTCTTGGGCAAGAAGTGCAATTGGCTAAAGCCCTATTTAACAACTTGCTGTTCTCATGTAAGACAGTTCTTTTCATCCTTGATGACTGTAGCTGTCCCAGAGCATCCAGGAGCACGGTGTGAGAAGTGAGGAAGGCAAATGAACTTACACTCAGTTCCCCTTCTAGCTCTTTGTCACCAGAACGAGTGGGCAGATTTGACAGCAATTTTTGCCCCTCTTTAACGAGAAAGAAAACATTGTGAAGTCAGGAGGCTTGAGAACTCATGGAATTCTACTGGTTGCCTGCAGGGAATTTAAAGTACAAGCAACATAGACTTTATTCAGAGTTTTCCTAATTTAGGACTACATTGTGGAGCAGAATGCTAAGCACTGAGTTGTGCTTATGGAGCTGGAGGCAAATTGGAGTCTTGATGGAAAGGGATGAGAATGGCTAATATAATTTGAAAACTGCTTACTCAGAAATTAATACGTTTTTTCTTGCCTGTTCCCTGCTGCTGTTACCAAATCCCAGAAAGGTGCTTTTTAACAATAAGGACTGCAATGCCTTTCATGTATGTTAATGGTATCCCAGGGGGTAGTGAGATGTTGCTGTGCTCCAAATAATAGGATACATATTGGAATGAAAAGAAGAGAGATGTAATTATTTAAGCAAACACTCCAGTAGCTGGAAAAGTCTTCTGTCATCCAGCCCATCACTGAGCCCTATCCCCCAGCTGAGGTAAAGTTGCATATTTCTGTTAACTTCAGTGGAATAAATCTGGTTTAATTCAGCTGTTGATTTGGCCTTTTACCCAAAGAAATAGGCTGTAAGTCAGCTAGCAGACATGAGTATCTAATGGGAGGAGGAGTATGGCAAGTTGACAGGGACGAGTTTTACCAAACATTTGTAGAATGAAAATGGTCCTTTTACTAAGTTAAGCACCAATGATGCATGGATCTTGTGGCAACTCTTAGGAATAGAGCTGTAAATCTCATTCTCTCTGAGTTTCAAGAAATGCAATATCTGATCAATAAACTGACCAAACACTGATTATTTGTAGTGGAAAATTGCCTCCCTGGCTACTAAAATTGTGGACCAAAGGTTGTTTCCAATTTGAGGAGGTACTTTGTTATATGTGTAGCCCAAAGAAACAGATCAATCTCCTATCCCTAAAGTCAAGGAACCTCATCTGGCCTGGAAACAGTGAGACATAAAACTAGGTCTGTCTTCACAAGACCTGCATTTATTTGGGCACAGTAAGATGTGTTCCTTACAGCTTGATAATAATTTGCCTGCTTGGGGGTAGGAGACATGCAGTTAAGTGCTACATGTAGACAGAATATTTTTATTCAATGCACAAATTCCTCTAATGATTTTCCATCCAAAAAAAGGCAAGAATTAAAGTACTTACGGGTGACTTAAATATGGTTCTTTGTTATTTTGATGGTGATGATGATGGTAATGTTGATGATGGTATATTTCTTGAAGTTCATTTGCCCAGTTTCAAAGAGGAAATTGGATCTAGGATCGTTGAAAGCTTCATCAAATGGAGAAGCTGTAAAATAAAAATTACTTCCTGCCACAGTTCTAATAAACTTCCCCTTCCTGCATTTCCTACCCTCCATGTATAACATTCCCCCTGTAGGTTCATAATGATGATTTAATCTCCTTCCCTCTTGCTTTACGGGACCCAGTAGCTGGAACTCTATTTAGATTGATTGTTCTTCACTTGTTATTAACAAGTGGCAAATTAATGGAGATGAACAAAAATGAAAGAGAAGATTCAAATTCAGCTTCCTCTGCACCACAGGGTTTTGATTTCAGACAGTTTACTCCTAATTTGAGGACAATGACAGTGAATTGATAACATTCCGGGTGTGTTAGGCTTCAGTGTGCAAGCTGATAAAGTATCTCATGACCTTTTTGGTTCAGATTTAATTATCCCCCAAAACAGCTCTTTATTCTTCTCTACTGATGCTCCCCCTGGCCTCTTTCCCTTTTACTTCAAAAACTTGAAAGAGGCTGGCTAGATTGCAATAGATAGTGCTATAATTTTTCCTTATATGCCAGTTGTAGCTTTTGCAATTCTTTCATAACTGGCACTCCAGACAATTTCTCTGCTGTTCTCAGTAGAATAGACTGGACATATCAGTTTATACAAAATTTTTAAATGTTTCATTTTCCTCCAGGATGGTGAAAATTTCCTGTAGTATTCTGGTGGAGGGCAGGGACTTGAGGGAGCTCTGTTCCCAACTCTACTACTGATGCAATGGGAAGAAGCCAAGAAACCTGCAACTCAGCATACTTCCTTGCGGGGTAGGAGGAGAAGCCTCACATGGGGCTGTGGGATCCGGCCCCAGGGCTGTCTTCCAGACCCAATGTGCTTCGACAGGAACCTGGGGCAATCTCTCTGTGTTTTGCTCCTGGCAACATCAAAGCTGACACCTTTGAGCGGCTTCCTCCAAGCAATGTCCAGTAATGTGTACATGTATTGAAACAGATACATTTTGGTTTTGCAGTACCTGCAAGCAAAACTGTGCTGAAACCATCCACACTGCTGCTGGAGAGGAGTGAGAGAGTGTCAACCACATACAACAGAGGTTAGCTACATGGCCTGGTAACTGCTGAAGACCACTTAGGACTGTGCTGAGGACTGCCTAGAAGACTCTAAAGAATCAAATAAAGGATGGGCTGGTTTTCCAAAGATGTCTATAATAATAATAATTATTATTATTTTTGCTGTAACCAAAACACTAGGTTCTTTGCACCACATTTTAAAATGTGATCCCCTGCTGTCCAGAGCAGTACTATTACAGTTTTTGGCTTGACAATCTTAGAAAAAATCTCAGCGAAGAGCTTTTTTCTGGTCCTAGATTGTTCATGAAAGGAATACTGCAATTTTGAACATAAGGAGTTAGCAAAGTACTGCACCATCCAGGGTGGTGGTGTGCTTCAAATGGGATGGATTTCAGCCTCTCATTAGATTTTCATATTTCTTTTCAGATTGCTCCAGCCACTTCTTCTTTAACCATAAATTTGAAAGCTCCTCCTTTTTTTTGACTAAGGAGAGGGGCAATGAACTCCTTGATTTCTATGGGGAAATAATATATGTAGATACTTTTGCAATACCCGCTCCACTTTTAAGTCTCTTTTGCTAACTGTTGGCATTCAGGTGCTAGCAAAGAAGATATAGTAAGAGTTAACAACCCTTAAAGAAGACTTTTTCAGATCTAGGAAGAGAGTATAAAAGCAATCGTGACAGAAGCAGCTCATTTCTCTCCTAGCTCACTTCAAATATAAACATTTGATTTACAAGTTCTTGTGGGGACTATAATCATGGCATGGAATGCGTTACAATACCTGTAACTCTAATGAAAGATTTCCAGCCTGACTGACCATTTCCAGGGTCTTTCTAATCCAGCTCCCATTAAATCAGTGAGGATCAAGACGACAGCAGAAAGCATTAGATGAGAAAGACAAGATGTAATTCAAGTAGAAAGAAAACATTACTATTTTACATACAGCAAACAAAGATGAATGCACAGCAAGTGAACTGTTGGAGAATACCACAAACTTTGTGATACCTACGTTACAATCACTGTTGCTGGAGCAAGATACTGAGATAGAAGCTTCAAGCCAAAAATGTTCTCAGATATCTTGCAGGAGTGATTCAGCTGAATGTTACTCCCAAAATCACTTTTCCACCTCTCACAGCTCTGAGATTATAATGGATCATGTGGGTACTCTTCATGTGGAAGCTAATAAAACTAAAATGTTTATTAATGGAATGGAATTAACAGTAATAGTTGAAACTCAAGTTGAGCGCAAGGAATTCATTAGAACCCCAAGATACTGGCTGTGCTATAAAAGGCAGATGCAATTCAGTGCTGATGATAGATATAAGATAAAGCACATGGGAATACATACATATACCATCATGGGCTCTAAATTAGCTATTGCCATCAAGGCGGAGATCTTGGAGACACTTTGTATAGTTCTTTGATGGTCAACATGCAAGCAGAAAGTTACAAATTGTTGGGAAAAGAATAGAGAATAAAGCAGAAAACTTCATAATGTCACTATGTTGTATACCCATATCTGGGACTGTGTCTGCACCTGCCTCAAAATCAGCAGAGTACAACTTCAGAGGAGAACTGGAAAAAGGGAAAGGAAAAATGCCCACTATTGTGAGAAGTGGGAGAGATTTTGATCTGAGGAGAGACCAAATACCCCGGAGTCCCTCAGACCGAAAAAGAGAAACCTGAAGGGTTATATATTTAGGCTCTTTAGCATTGGAAATGTAGCAGAGACAATGAGATAAGAATGACCATTAATAACTAATTGTAACACAAGTGCTAAATGATGCCAAGAAAAATTATAAGACTATTTTATAGAATAAGCAAAGTACACATGAGAGGAAGGATCACTCTGTATTTGCACTTATCTTAAGCTACTTCTAAATGTCTGCTCCTGGCTATTGCCAAAGGAAAGGTGAGTGAAGGAACTGGATCTTAGGTTAGAGACAGTAATAGGCCCTTCTTTGAATCTTTAGTTGCTCGCATCCATGCTTTTCAACTAGGTAAATATCTCAGTGTATCCATGGAGTGTTTAACGTACAGTCTTAAGGCACTTCAGCACTTACATTTCTTTAAGATTTTTGGTTACCTCATAAATATAGTAGCAGGTCCTAACTAGTCTCCAAACATAATGCACAGTCCTTCTAAGCTGGTTTAGCTTGATTTATTGGAAAAACACATAAAGTCAGATGAGATTACTGCTCACGCATTGTGTGATGCACCCGGCTAGGAAGAATGCCAGATATATGTCTCAGCAGACTTCATGTTAAAATGCAATGAAAGAATAAAGCATCAAATGTATCAAATCACTATAATATACATCCTTCTGCAATAAAAATTAAGAGATTTTATGTACCATGGAATAATACGTATACTGGGTCTTTTTTCCTATGAGAGATGCTGGAGGCATTACATATATTACATATAGTGTATATATTATATAGTATATGTATCACATAGCTCTTTGTTCTGAACTCTGAAAATATTGGCTTACATTCTTTGGAAATGCCATTATTCAGCTTCATTATTTCTTTTCTTTTTCTCTTTTTCTTTTTTTTTATCCTCATTTTTTTGTTTCTGCTCTGTGGTTAGCCTCTGTAGTGCCCTTGACATGACACTTTAAGAACAGATGTCTGAACTAGATAAATACGCTGTAATTGAGTGTTAATAGAAAAAATATACATGGGCTTTATGACAGACTTGTCAAGGAAACTGCGACAAGCTTTCCTGTCTTGACATCTTGATATCAGATTCCTAATGCTTAATTCCTTTTCCTTTTCTTAACATGAGACTAAATTGTATATATAATCAATTCAGTTCCTTCTGCCAACATTAATATGGACTACATCCACGCAGAAGTAAGTAGATCATATGCTCTAATTTACTTGAACCAATGAGCACATTGTGCTTGGAGCAGGAAAACCCTCAGCAGTAGAGAGCTGGTGATCCTCAGCTGGGTTTGCTTGGAGCAGAGAGGCAACCTTTGCACGGGTCCTTCTGCAGACAGAGCTGAACCCACTGCCTCATAGGCTTTAGCAGAAGGGCAGTTTCAAAAGCTCAGTGCAGCTGTGCCTCCATCCAGCACAGCTGTTTGCAAAGGGACTACTCTATATCAATGTCTTTCACATCATTCCCCCATAAACAGCACCCATTGTGTATGAGCCTGTGCAAAAGAGCTTACCAAGGCCACTTTTTTATAGGATGCCCACTTTGGAGGCAAAGCCAGCTGAAGGACCTGCTCTCCACTCCTCACCTCTCTCCTCTGCCTGCTTATTCGTGTCCCAGATTGCTATCTCAGCTGAGCTAGCTCAAGTGCTTTGGGGGCTGTCCTGGAAGCCAGGTAACCAAAATAGCTCGGTTTAGAATAAAACCCTTCAAATGTTTAATTCTGGAAAGCTTTAAACACAACCTTCAAGGAGTTGTCCCAGCACAGCTAAGGGGGCAGCCAGCTGGGGAGTGAGGGGAAGGCATGGATGGCTGAGGGTAGTAAGGGGAAAAGACAGGAAGACTTTTAAAGCTGGTCCACAGCTAAAACTAATATCTGGCTGCACTACACCTGATTGTTGCAGGAATAAGCCAGCAGCAAATTACTGTTCTCTGAAGTGAGGCAGAGTCACAAAGATAACAATATTTCAAAGAAATAATTCTTCCTTGAGTTTCTCTTGTAACAGCACAGTTTGGCTGCTGCTGCTTGCACCAAGCACTCGTGGAAGCTGCAACTGTCCCTCACAGTGCCCCACATGCGTGTAGGAACTGAGGTGTGGGGCTGATTTTTCTGTGGGAGCCCCCTGGCAGGTTTGGTGTGGGGCCAGGCAGAGCATCACAGTACTGCTGCCTGCATTGCCTGTGCCTGTGCCGGGGGGCTGAGGGAACCAGCTGCTCCTGCTGCCATCACCAAGGCATGGGTCAGGATGAGCTCCCACATGTCTCCTACTGCAACTGCTCAGGGCAAGGTCCTCCACTCCTCCCCAGGATGGCAAACATGTCCTGGCCATGTACCCCACTCTCCATCTCAGACCTAGCCTTTCCTCCTTGTTTCCTCCATTCCCTTTCTTTGTTTATTCTCTGCTCCCCTCTTTGCCTGTAAGACCTGGGACACGATCGTTCCAGCTGGTGCAGGACTGGTAAAGCCTCACCCAGAGCACCACGTCCTGTATCAAATGAGCATCCAAGGGAAGCAGCAAGGATCAGAGATATAGAAAACAAGACACAAAGAAAAAAATGGGGTCATTTAGCCTCAGAAAGAGAAAGATGTAGAGGGAACATGACATCCCTCTTCAAATATATGAAAGGGTGCTGCAAGAAGGCAATAGTCTGTTCCCAATGTCCATGGTGGAAAGGCTTGACCTCCAGCCAGCCTCATGGGTGCTTTGCTGTGGAGGACAAGAAAGGCCTGAGACACACAGCCTAGATGAGAAGGGGAGAGGCGCCCTGTGCATCTTCTCTTAAATTTTTAAGAACAGATTTGGCCACAGCTGCTGCTCTGCCCCCCTTGCACAGATGGCAGGCTCTGCACCCGTTCCTGCTCCTCAGGCTGCCATCACAGGGAAGGAGGCCAGTGTCAGGAGAACCTGCTCCTGCGTGGGCCCTTCCCCGGGCTGCAGTCCTTCAGGGACAACCTGCTCCCACCTGGGCTCTCCACGGCCGCAGCTCCTGCAGGAAATCTCCCCCTGCTGCGGCGTGGGGCCCTCCCCGGGCTGCAGGGTGGGTCTCTGCTCCAGCGGGGTCTCTCCAGGGCTGCAGGGGATCCCTGCTGCGGGCCTGCAGCACCTCCTGCCCTCCTCCTCCTCCGGCCTGGGGCTCCCTCTGCTGCTGCTCCCTCCTGGGCTTCCTCCTCCTCTGCCTGTGCTGCCTTTTGCCCTTTCGGAAACCTGTTTTCCCCCCAGCGCCCCCAGCTTGGCTGAGGGGCTCAGCTGTGTCCTGTGGTGGGGCCGCTGAAGCTGGCTGGGACCAGCTGGAACCAGCTGTGTCTGGCACAGGGCAGCACTGGCCTCTCCCCACAGAGGCCGCCCTGCAGCTGCACCGCCAGCACCTGGGCACAGACACCCAATATGCAAAGCTAGAGCTGTTCCTGCCTTGGGCAGGGGGTGGGATGGACAACTTGATCTCTTATGGTCCTGTGGGCAAATGAGGTCCTGGTGGGGAACATAGGACCCATGTCTGTGCCCCAGAGGGTTGGGATAGTAGCAGGAGGGCTCCGGAGGAGCATGAGGTGAGAAGGGGGCCTCTGTCCCATGAACAGGTGCAGGGGTGGGGAGGAGGGGGCCAAGGGACCCATGCAAATCCTCCCTCAGGCCCTGAGATGCCGATGTCCTGGAGCGCCTTCATCCTCATGTCCCTGCCATTAGAGGAGCAAACAATTAGTCCTACAGCCTCAGGTAGCAGACCTCATGAGGGAGGAGGGTTTGGAATGAGGGTCGGTCTGCTATTTGGCATCTCTGCCTCAGTGTCACACACATTTCATTTAAACCCCGATCAACATATCGTGGGTCTTCATTCCATTCAGTCACCCTCTTTTACTCTCTCTGCATGGGAGTTTAAACCAGGCACTGCTTGGCCAGCCTCTGCATGCCAGATTTAATGACGAGGGAGAAATCACCCTGACAAGATGTGTATACAGCTCCCCACACTAAATCACACAGGCTAAATCACACACTCTGCCAGCCATGCTCAGGATGAAAAGTAATTCACTTCATGAACACTCCCCTTGATTTAAATAGAGGAGTATGCTAGCTATTTTTAATTTACGAGTCCCCCACGCTGCTGCCAGTGGCCACTGTTCATGGTATATTGTTGTGATGCACTAAGCATATATTAAAGCTTCCCAGCACATCCTATAACATAAATTCTCTGTGTCTGTGCTGTTTGTAACTTTGACAGCCATCAGTTGTGTGGGGTCTAAAACTTGCCATTCTTCTTCTTTTCATCAGACTGAATTTCAGCAAATTTATATTTGTGGCTAGGAGATTGTAATCTTCACTTATTTTTGCAGGATACACTGATGGCATAAACAGCATCTACAATAGTCTAGCCACACTAACAATGTAACCATGTTCTGTATTTAAGAAAGCTAGATGGTGAGTTCCCATCTCAGAGGTATGTAGGGGTTTTTTGCTGTTTCAGCTGCTAGTCTGTATCATGGTATCCTCAGCAAACGTTTGCTTGTTAAGGACGGCATCTCAATTAACCTGAATGGTTTTCAAATTGAAACAGAAAAAGAAGTGCATGAAAAGGCCACCTATAAGCAATTCAGAGCAAATTGCTGCAATTTATTGCCAGCTTGAAACTCTGAGATGGACCAAAGGTAAATAACTGCATTCTGAAACCAAGCAAAAATGATCCACGATTTTTTCCCTCTCTGTTGAATTTGAAGATAAAACAACCTAGCTCCTGAATACACAGGACTGAGTTGTTCTACAACCACAGAATGTTTTTAGCTATGTAAAGACAAATTAATGCTGTATGATTTGGTCCTTATGCTCATAGTCCTTCCCATCTTGAATGGAGGGCTCAGACTCTTTAGAGACTCTCTTCATGGCAGCCTAGCCTATGCTGAGCTGAAGACCCAGCGTGTTCCCAACCACAACTGCACTATACGTGTTAGAACATCTTAAAAGAAAATCTTTAATCTAAAAAGATTCTTATTTGGAAGACTATGAATTTAAGTTTTTGCACATTAACTGTGGCCCAGATTCATGTTGCCTGATACTACTTGAATTGCAGGAAGTCTGTTTTCAAAGTGTGGCTTTACATCCAAACACTGCAGATGAGTCAGGAAGGAGTGCCTGCATCCTAAACTCGAGAGAACTGGACCAGAATCAAACACAAAACAGAATGCGCGTACCATATTCAACATACAGCACGCAATCCTGCCTGCATGCATGCAGTGGAGACCTCTTAGGTGGGGCCAAACTGGAATTTCCTGACTTTGTTACGAAGTCAATGCTAACCCATGGAACTTTGTTAATAACTTTTGTGCTTTCAAGAACAAATTGTCACATAGTGAGAAACTGATTTTCCCTGATGATGGGACAGCTTTTCTTGAGCTGTAGCAGTACATTTTCTCCATGTGTCTTTCTGGGTCATAGAATCCTGCTCACTAAAGACTTCCAGACTCTCAGTTGGGTAAAATTCAGCCCTCATTCTATGGGATCCTAAAGAATGTAATTTTTTTTTATGACAAGACACTGCAGTTTATTGTGAGTTATTCCCTGATTTCGTCTTCTGCTTTCCCAAAAGAGTAACAGATCCTTGTGTTGAACAGGAGCTACATTATGTGACTGCTTTAAAAGTGCTCTGCACTGCAGTCTACTCCACACTTGCTCCAGTTGTGCAGAGTTAAGGCAAAGGAGACAGGCCACATGAGCAGGAAACGAAACAATAACAAAGATAAAATATGACTTGAGGAAATTCCAGAAGTCCTTGAGGAAACAACGGGGAAGATATTAATTAAGGCACGCCTATTTGTCTGGCTCCAGTCAGGTTAGCAAATAAACCCCAAACTTTGATGTTCCTATCTAGACAGGAGAAAGGAGAGAGTGCAGGTGACTGTGGCTGGAAATGAATGTCTGATAATGAAAGAAACATAGGTACCGTCGGGTGGGATGTGACTTTCAAAGGACTCAGGGTGAGGGAATTTACCTAAGGCAATGAGCTAGCATGCACTAGGCATATACACTTTTTTCTGCTGGGATTTTTCCTTCTGTTTTTTAATATATATTTAAAAGAGTAGGTGATGATTTTGTTTGGAAGTGGTTTTTTAGCCTCACTCTCAGCCACTGTTCAGACGCTCTTGAGAACAAGCTTTTGGTAGTGACAGGAGCTGAAGAACCAATTATGCTCCCACAGCTGGAACCGTCTGCTGGGTGGCACTGAGGGTATTTGAACCTTGGGATTGCAATTGAGCATGGACATAGCAATGAATGAGGCTGGTTTTGACACAAGAGAAATGCACTCCAATCATCCTGAATATTGGTCCTCAACACTGCTCCTGAAGACCCTCCAATCATGCTGAGTACTCCATACTTTGTAACTATCATGCCCTACTTCATGTTTAATTTCTGTCCTCGCCGTCTTTCTGTCTGGCATTAAGTAGAGGAAAGGAAGTGTCCTCCATGGGGTTTAGTGCATAATCCTAAACTGCATAGCAAGGAACCAATGTTTAGGAATCATAGACAAAACATGACTTTTCTAGGTGATCAGCTATGGGCACAAGAGAAACTTGGGTTGTTGAAGAGCAGTTTGTGATTCTAGAATTGCTATTTCCCCTGCACTCACGTTGCTGATTTCAGCAAAGTTTTGAGATGCAGTTAAACCTGATGAACGTATCTACACTTCTGCACAAAGAGAAAGTAACTTCAAGTCAAATCTGGTATTTGCTGGAACCCATCACCCTGGAAATTTCTGTCCCCACAGCAGTACAGGTAGCTCCTTTCCCAACCAGTGAAGCATCTGTTTGTATTGTTTCCAGGTTTGGGCAAATGACTTACTGGGTTTTGTGTCTCTTATGAAATTTTCCACCTATATTTCTGCCTATGAAATATATTCTTAAAGACATAGGCAGATGTGGGCACAACAATACCTCCACTATGTGACAGTACTTAATGACATGTAGCCACTTCTAATTTTTATTAAAACTCACTACATTGAAAAACACTTACAAGGCACTACAAAACAAGACAGAGGGGAACAGCAATCCTATATTGGCTAAGCTTTTTTTCTGCTCTGTTTTCTTCCCCTCCATGTTGCACATCACTAACATTTCTAGCAGCAGTTGAAAAAGAATGATTAGATTCACCCTCCCACTTTGCTTCCCCCTCTCATCTTCTCACCTTTGTCATCTCTCTAGAATTGCAAATCTCGTTCACCCTCAAAAACATAACTCCCTTCTATCAGTGTCTAAGGTCCAGAAACTCAGAACATTCTACCTTCTTGCTGAAATAACCCCTCTGTCACTGCCGGTGAGTGAGGCATTGTAGCAACCAGGCTCTGGAAAGCCACTGCAGGGAGTGGATTCTTCCCTCTTTCCCACTGTTGCAAACTGGGAAGATACTTCATTGATTTTGCTGAAGTGAGAGAAAAATCAAGCACCACATTCACTATTCAGCACAGATCATCCACTGTCTATTGTGAGCTGAAAATACCATTATAGGAAGCATTAAGATGGCATAGCTACTAGTAATGAGCATCTGTGTATCTCTATTATATTGGTTTTTAGATAACAAGGCATAGTGAATGCAAAGGGCCTCACCCAGGCTGCCAAAAAAAAAAAAAAAAAGGAAAAGAAAAAAAGAAAACCCTGCCCTAAGTAGTTCTTTTTCTTCTTGAAGGCTGTTAGTGAAAAGGGAAAAAACACTTGAAATGAAAGTTGTGGAGGATCTGCTTGTCCTCGCGCACATTCACTGTGTGCTGAAGCCTGTAACAATGAAGGGAAATGATAGCAGAGAGCAGCATTGCCCTCCCTCAGACTGAGAAACTTTCACTGCAAAAGCATTTTAAAAGAATAACCCAGAGTACAGTAATTAAAGCTGATTTGGCTTCTCAAAAGACTGCTTCAAGCTTTTGTGCTGAACCTTCACAAATTCCACAGGGCTTTATTATTAATTGTGCTCCCCCCACACACTGCTCTCTTTGGGATGTTTCTGCTGTCACAGGTTCAGTATTTCTCACAGGCTTTCTGTACATAACTGAGACTTGTCAGGAGAGGGAAATGTTTTTCCAAGCATTTTTCCCCTTTGTCCTTCCTCTCTTGTGCCTTGTTCCCTTGGTAATTTTTTGTTTGCTTGCTTTTTAATTTTCTTCTAAATTTTCTTTCAAAGAGTCTCTGGTGGAAAGGAATGACATGGGGGCTGGATGCCTTTCTTTCACCACTCTGAGATCATAAGTCAAACCCACCTGGGATTGCTGCTCCTGAACCTCTGAACAACTGATCTCTCCCAGGAGCTGGTAGATTCACTCTTGTCCCAAGGCAGGCAGCCATGAATGCAGCTGTGGGTGCAACACACACATCTGGCCTTCAGTCCAGATTCCTCCAGACATCAGGAGAGATAGGGGGGTTGGAACTAGGTGATCTTTAAGGTGCCTTCCAACCCAAACCATTCTATGATTCTATGATTCTATGATAGATACAGAATTTAAAGGTTGCTGCTGGACAATGGAATGTGGGTTGGGAAGCAATCTGTGCTAGAGGGGAGATCAACCCTTCAGGCTGGAATTTCTCTTGCAGCCATTTATCTTATGTTTCTCTGTGTTGTTTTGTGGTTGTTTTTTTTAACTTGGAGAAGTGAAAGACTAATTTTTGTACAGATTGAAAGGCAGGCTCCCTAGCCTGGAATAAAAGTGAAAGGCAGCATTCTTTATTGTAGTCAAAGGGAGTATAACATGACTGGTAGCAACCCACTGCCATTTAAAGGATACCGCTAAGCTTCCAAACACACTGTTGCTACTTTCCAGATAAAAGTCCACTGCTAATATTTTTTGCTTCTTTCTGTGATCTCTTATAATATCTTAAAAGCATGGAAAAGAAACAGACTCGAATTTGACTGGGGCATTTGCTTCCTTAACACTGTCTTCTGGGGCATTTGCTTCTTTAACACATGACATTCATTGCTCAAGGATAGCCAGCAGATCACCTTGTAGGGCTAGCAAACCTGCCACAGCACTTCATGGATTTCAGCAAAACAAACAGGATGGATTAAAAAGAAGACGACCTGTGGACTGCAGTCCTTGCACTCTAGGGAAGAACTGTTTAAACTAAAAGAAACAGAAAATCCCTTTGCCATCAAATATATTGATTCATCCATCTAATTCACCTGACTATTAGCTGACTCTGCTTCAGGAGGAGGCTTCCATTCATGGCAAAAAATGAACTTGTTTTATCATCACCTGCTTGTTTTTGTTGGGAAAGTCAATGGTTCTCTAGATTCTATGGATTTATTCAGCCAAATGTAGGTGTGCACATATAGGCATCCACTTGTGACCTAGTCATCTGTCCCTCCTTTATGGTCAATAAGAGAAGACATTCCTCCTGCACTTTCCTTCATTTTAACCAAAGTTCAGCTGGATCATGCCCTTGAAGTGCCTGTTTGTTCCCATTAACTCCTTAGAGAGGTAGGGTGACCAGTTTAGATAGGTTAAAAAAAAAAAGTCACTCTCTATCTTCAAGAGGGGCAAGAGGGAGGATCTGAGAAACCATGGGCTGCTGAGCCTCACCTTGATCCCTGGGAAGGTGATGGAACAAACAACCCTGGAAACCATTTCCAAACATATTTATGACAGGAAGGTTACAGGGAGTAGTCAGCATGGATTGATGAAAGGGAAATCATGCCTGACCAACCTGATAGCCTTCTATGATAAGATGATACTGACTCCCACAACATCCTCACAGATACACTGATGAAGTACAGACCAAATAACAGGGCAGTAAAGAAGACAGACCCAGGCTCCTCTCAGTTGTGCTAGCTGAAAGGACAACAGGCAAAAGGCACAAACTGATATGCAGGAAATTCCTTTTAAACATAACAGAAAGTTTTTTACTATGATGGTGGTCAAACACTGGAACAGGTTGCCCAGAGAGGTTGTTGAGCTTCAATTCTTGGAGATACTCAAAACCCCACTGGACACAGTCCTGGACAATCTGTTCTAGTTGACTCTACTTTAAGCAGGGAGATTGGACTAGATGATTTTGGTGGGTTGACCTTGGTTGGCTGCTAGATGCCCATCCAGTTGCTCTCTCACTCCCGCTCCTCCGCAGGACAGGGAGACAAAATAAGAAAAGCTTGTGGGCAGAGATAAAGACTGGGAGATCACTTACCAATTACTGTCATGGGCAGAACAGACTCAACTGGGAGAAAATTAATTTAGTTTATTGCAAATTAAAATAGATTTGGGTAGTAAGAAACACAGACAAAAACTAAAACACTTTCACCTACACCCACCTTCTGCTGCTGCTCCCTCCTGGGCTTCCTCCTCCTCTGCCTGTGCCGCCTTTTGCCCTTTCGGAAACCTGTTTTCCCCCCGGTGCCCCCAGCTTGGCTGAGGGGCTCAGCTGTGTCCTGTGGTGGGGCCACTGGAGCCGGCTGGGACCGGCTGGGACTGGCTGTGTTCGGCATGGGGCAGCCCCGGCCTCTTCCCGCAGAGACCGCCCTGCAGTGCTCCCCTACCAATGCCTGGGCATATAAACACCATGATCTCCATAGGTCCCTTCCAAACTCAACTATTCAATAATTCAGTGGTTTTGTGGTATGGTAGTTGATGCTGCGTATGGAGGTGCCAAGTTCTTGTTGTCTGCTCCCTTAGTATGGTTTACCTATGGAGCCAGGGTGTTGTCCTCCTCTCCTTCCTGCAGAGCTCACAAGTTCCAGCAGATAAACCTATGACCAGCTCACTGCAAATAGCTTGCAAATCCTCAGCTGCTCTTGAAATGTAAATCATTTTCATTTGCTTGAACCTGAGGCAAATTTCTTCTCTCTCCAGTTTAAAGCAAATCCTTCAATACAATTTTCATCTTCATAACAGAAAATGAGAAAACAATTACCGCTGCACAGCTCTTTCTTGCTCTTACTTTTCTATTGTTTGCAAATGTATTTGAAAATTCTTTCTATCTCCCAATATACACTAGTAAAAGAATCTATGCTAATGTCAAGGCAGAAATGCCATTTTCTTTTCTCCCAGAAAGCATATTTTTCATTTACTAACCTACCAATGATTGACCCAAATGAAACTGTAAATTTTAAGAGTGTTGTGATATGTTTTAAAAATCTAAAAAATATCAAACACATTAAAATGTTGTTTGTTTGTTTATTTATCCCAAACCAACGTGCTACCAGAGGACAGCTAAATTCTGGGAACAGACTTCTGAGTCTTTATCCAGGTTATTTGTTTCAGTTCCACTGTAGTGGAATCAAATCAATGCTCTCATTGACTGCAAGCTCTGCGCCCAGGAATGTTTTAAAAAAAAGAGTACCAAAATGGGTGGCAATGCCTTGGATTCTTCCTGGCTGTGAGCATGTACAATATAATTTGGTTTCTTTTTTAAAAATTGACTTCTGAAGTAGTATCAAGTTAAGATCATGAGATCTGGAGTGTTCATCAGTCTAACAGGTGTTGGCCAGGAAGACATAGAGACACATTAACATCACATAGACATGACTGGGTTTGTGCATAGCACCATTGACAGTATGTCTAAGAGAATAAAAGTCAGACATAAAGTTGAGCATATGTGGGGCTAAAAAGTTTGTTCATGCTTGAAGTTAATTTAGAATTTTCTCACTTGTCTCTAGAAGAGACCATTGAGCAAGAGAGTCTAACTAGTTTTTAATTTACCAAAGTTTTTTTTCTTCTCAAGGCCCAGAGCAAAGGCAGACTCCTATAAAGTGAAAGGAACTTGAATAATTTCTTCTGTTTCATGATGCCATCTCCAGGGAATCTGCCCTCATCTCTCCCATAGCCTACGTCATTTTGAGACCTGGGGTTTCTGGACGCTCAGAAAGACACATCAAGAAAAATATTAATTCCCATTGTGCCTGGGTAGAAAATAGCATCCTGTCTTCTCAGTAGCAGACCTGGCTAGATGGACCAGGCTCTGCAACCTCTAGGCTTCAATACTGAGAGTCACAACAGAGATAAAATGCTGCCTGCTAGACCTTCAGCTGGTACAGACTGCAGGAGCCCATCTCGCTTTATCTCATGGGTCACCTCGTCTACAGAAATTTCTGCCCCTTTCCCAGCTCCCCAGCAGCTGCAGGGTCCATTTCAGTGTCTCCAGAGCTGAGTTTGTGCCTGACATTCCTGCAGGGCTTGTTGCTTCTGAGCAGTCACTTAGGCTAAAACAAAAATGTATTCCAAAGTGACAAGATAGCTCTAGACACACCAGTGAACTAGAAATAAGTGGAAAGGTCAGTAAAATATTCTTCTGCTGAATCAAAATGTCTGTTATTAAAGAATACATGGAAATGGAGCAGTAGTTAATGCTTTGCCATTGCACAATATATTCTACTAAATTCCTTATCTCATTAGCACAGTGAATAGGCATTTGAGGTAGGGATGCACCCAAAGACCCATTCTCAGCAAAAATAAAATATAGGAAAAGTACAAATAAAAATGTCCCAAAACCCAAAGACACAAAAGTTTCTTAAAGATCTTTTTATTTCTCTTTTTTTTTTTTAACTTCAGATCATAATCTTTAGGAGTAACATTTTGCAAATTTCCTGTGTCCCAGAAGCATTATGAATGGAGCACTGAAATGTTCTTTTGAACGTGTACCAGGTGCCAGACTTTTAAAATCAGATCATTTCAATTACTACTGCATTTTCTCCTTTTTCTTACTACAGCATGGACATCATTTGAACAGACAATATTTTATGAACTGACCCACTTAGACACAATGCCATGCAATGTTTGAAGCTGGTATTCTGACCTGGCACATACTTGCAAGTGTTGGTGTCTATTCTAATAGCTCTCTGCATCTACTGAAATCACTTTGCAACAGAAATGGGCAAGAAAGGCAAGGCTGAATGTGATAAAATGCCTCTGTAAGCACAACACGTAGTTCAGTATACTATTGCACTCCATCCCTTAATACAAAAGCTAATGCCAATGGCTCCAGATGCTGCCAAAAGAATTGGGAACAACAAGGCTGGAATGGCTTATTAGGAAAATTGCCCTAATGAGGGTGACTAAACGAGGACTTGGGTTTAGTCTCCCTTCTTTGGTAGATCTTAAGTCTTCCTAGAGGCACCCTTTCTTTGTGTCCCACTTTCTGACCTGGAACATGTGGATCACAGCACAGTCCTACCCTCTGAGGGTAGATCAACCTTTCAGGCTGGAATTTCTCTTGCAGCCATTTATCTTATGACTGAAAAGTCTTCAAAAACAGTGGTACTGATAGGATTGGGAAAATACCTATAACAATTAGGAAGGGGTTGGGGAGGGGGGTGTAGCAGGTATGCTGTTATTTCTTCATCAGGTCCTTTCAACCTTCCAGGAAGCAAGGGATTCACCTAAGAAATCTTTAGCTGCCCTGTTGGAAGCACAACTGCTCCGATGTTTGTCTGAGGATGACATTCAGGCTAGATGCTGTCAGAAGCTCTGCTAGTTGCTTAGACAGCACTTGAGATATGAAAGATGCCCAAGCATTGAATCATGCTATAATCATAACAAGCTGCTGAGCTGTTCCAGAAAACATCTCAGTTTCAAACCATCAGTTTTTACATATTTGGAGTAAATTTTACTCTAACGAGCTTGTTCGTCTAACAGGCTGGAAAATCTAGTAGAAACTGCCAATTTGTACACATTTGCCACTAATAGGCTTCTCAGACACTGTGGAGCTTTCTACAGCTGTGTAGCCATTCATGTGGCCTCACAGTCACTCTCTGGGGACGGACATTAGACCCATCACAGCCAGCCTCAAAATTATGGTTAGTGTTATGGGTTGTAGTGGCTAGCAAAATTGTCAGTATCCAAAACTGCATTGTGCTAGGGCTGTCCAAAAATAGCCAGAAAGATGTCCCCTCTCCCAAAAAGCAACATTCTTCATGTACAGAATGAAGTCACCATCTGGTGTGTATCTGGCAGCATACAAGAGGTAGACTAATAGTGTCAGAGCCGGATCTTGGTGGATGAGTATCACCAGTGAAAGGGCAGTATGAGCACTGGCTCCAAGATGCACGTCACTGGAATGGATAAAAAAAGTCATAAGACTTAGATTACTAATTAACTAATAATCTCTATTTCAGGTTCCCAAGAAAGTGCAGATCTCTTTGCATTCTCTACGTTTGCTGTGTGGTCATGTGTGTAAATGAAATCTGTCCAGTAGGGCCAGATCTGGTCTCTGTCCCTCTGTCTTTCTCTGACCTCTGGCTAGAAGGTGGCTGCACAGCCATGTGAGTTTCCCAAGATGGGTCCTGGTGAGATAGGAATAATGTTTCCTCAAACCCATGACAGAGTGCTACAAGTTAGACAAAAACATTTTTTTTTCCTTTACGCAAGGTGAGTTCCTCATTCACTGATAGAAGAGAATGATTTGCTCAGTAATTTCATGCTTCCTGACTGTTTAGTTACTTTGTGGACTTAAATAGGATGAAGTTTTCATCCAAACTATTCTACTTCAGTGCAAGGAAAAATTCTGCAAAATTGGACTTTGAAAAGCAATATTCTCTCCATTTTTGGCAGTTTCCATTCCAAGCCATTGGGGTCTCAGGAACTGATGCCAGCTATCACTGTAAAATACTGTCCTCCCACTGCCACAGATAGGAAGCAGAAACAAAGGATGTTGCTCCATTCTGCCTTCTGATAAATAAAGGGTGATTTATCTAATTGTGCCTTTCCAATGGCAGGAAAAAAACAGGAGGAGGATGATCATATCACCTTCATCCTGGTAGTCCTTGACTAGAAGTCTAAGGTTTAACAACATTAGAAGGTTAACCCAAAGTCAGCAACCAGTTTATTAGTACGTAGTCATTTATTGAACATGGGATCAATTTGATGACCCTGGAAATTATTGCCTCAGGATCTGTTTTTGGTAGTTTGATTAAACTTACTTAAGTATGACAAGAATGGAAATTAATAAAGCTGGTGTTCCAGAGGGGACTCTGTAGTACTATATCATTTTTCAGAACAATAGCAAAAGTGCTTTTAATCTATCCATAAAGTCAGTTAAAGCAAAATGCAAGACCTTCAATTGTTTCTACGTAGTTTATTTCTCTAAATTGTTTTTTTGCTTTGCAACATCATGTTTTTTCCAGGTTTGTTAAACATTTATGGTCAAAAACCAAAAGCTAGATGTTGAAATTCCTCAGATGGAGTAAAAATAATGAGAGTTTAAAATGTATATTCTTTTTAGCTGCCCTTTGAACTGTTAGAATTTAGGATTTTGATCCTTTTGGATTTGGTATTTAAGTTTTCCCACCGCAAGCAAGAACTATCATTCTCAAGAATTCATAGGTCTCCAGGAGACAGGGCTTCTGTTACCAAGCACCAGATAAGGTGAGAATACAAATAGTGTCAGCACTGTGGTGGGCAAACATTTTTACCAGTGGAGGATTCATGCCTCTATAACCTGAAAATTGCAGACAAGAAATTTCTGGTGTCCCATGACACAGAAACAGAGAATTTCACAGGATTATGACCATTGAAAGGAAGTCATCCACATATTCAGAAGTGGCCTTATTCACCTTCATCACCATTGTTTGCTTTATTTCTATATGAATGTGACTGTAAATAGTGAAGACCTGTACCTTTTGTTGTATCCCTGTTCTTATAATGTATTTGAGGAAATTTAGAAATTGCAGTTGGGTGAATCCTTGCTGATCTTAGGCCTTAGCTCTAAAGAGGTGCTGAGAAGTAGCTTAAAGACTTATTTTTATTGGGACCCTGGTTTTGTTCATTAGAACAATGCATCAAACCCCACAGTTTTAACAGAAACCTGGGAGTAAATTGCTATGTTGCTTCAAAACTGCCAAAGTGTAATCTCATCTAGCTGCAGGGACTGTTTATCCACAGCCTGACAGATCTGCTTCTCAGATGGCTTTGGGCTTGTCCATTTTCTCTCCTGCTTAGCATCATTGCTCCACTGACAGCCACTCAGATGTGCAGCTCCCATCGTTCTGTCACCTCTCTAGCCAGACAGCAAGCATTAGTATCAGTCTCTGCACTGAAAGACTGATAATGTAGCATCTTATTTTAACTCTGAAGGGAATACTAGTTAAAGGGGTTGCCTTTCAGTGTCATCTTGATTGTTCCCTGAGTCATTTCTGTAGAAGGAAAAGGGGATTGATCCCGCTTTAGGATCTTCTGAGGTCAGATAGAATCCTGCAGCCTGGATTAAGACCATGGACCTCCACCTGGGCTCTGCCATGAAGAAGAGATTTCAGCCTTCATTCTCCTAGTTTTAAATGCCTTAAGAGAATAAAACACCCATTACAGCTGTTTTGAAACCTGTGTGTTTTGATTGGGGTCTTTATTCTGTATTTTCTCCATGGTGGTTGTACCTCTAGATACTGATTTGGTATTTGACCACAGAGATGGTGAGCTCCAGTCTGAAAATACAGGGGCATTACTGGGGCAGACTACCTGGAGCCCTACTCCTGTCTACCACTGTCCCATGCAATGTGTTTTCTTTGCCTATGCAGTCACTTGTCCTTGCATCCCAGCCCTTCATTAATGGAATAATTGCAGTTGATTATCAGCAGAACTGCAGGGGATTGGGGACCTATTGCCTTGTCCTTAAAGAAAATCCTTAGTTTCGGTCTCAACTCTGAAACAGATGTTTTATGAGGCCCTATTAAGATCCCTTAAAAGTTTTACTTCATTTGGATTGAATAAAATACCATAAGACTATTAAATACCAGAAAATACTGTGGGACTACTGTGACAGTTCATTTGTATTTCCAAAACTCCTCATAGAAATTTTGCAAATGTTCTATGGAAATAAAAAAAAATGCTATCAGAGAGGGCAAGGCATGCAGGGTGAGGAACAGAAGTGTCAAAAAAGAGAAACTTCTTTCTCCTTTGAATTCCACCTTAAAAACTATTTTACACTTTACCAGCAATTCAATGCCGAGGGTTAGGCAGTTTCTCTACTATGCTGCTGTCTGTAACAGTGACCATCACACTGCCACAGAAACATGGGTTTCTGTCTCTGTCTATAACATCTATAGCCTTTGCCAGTGAGTTTAAGCTATTCAGGGCACTCACTACCTCCTCTGGTGTGCTGATCTTGCTAGAGGAATTTTTTTCTTTTCTGACAAAATCGACACAGCTGGCTATTTTATTAGCTGCTTTTACCACAAGGACATGGGGCAACAGGACAGGAGATTGCAGAAGTCCCTGCTGAGGGGAGCCTTTGGGAGGTCCAGGGAAGCTGGGATCAGCCCCAATTCTTTCACTATTCTCCCCTTGGAGAGAAAGCAGTCTGTGGCTCATTAGCCCTGGAAGTAACCATCTAATTTACATTACACATTATAATTTTCTTCCTATTTTTGGTTCCTGATTTCAACAGTCTGTTTAGAAATATTTTTTCGCTACTACATTCTGAGAGGGCTTAATTTGGAAGTTTTTACATATATGTATTTTTTGCCTGTACCAGATTCCCATTACAGACAAATATAGTGTCCTGTAAAGTCATCCAAAAAGCAATTCTTTTGATAAAGCATCCTGTAGTGTGTACTTACACATACAGTTGGTTTAATTATCTCTCTCACTGTTTGACAGTCACAATGTTCTTACAGAGCACTGGAAAACCACTCCTCTCACCCCTTCCTTTGAATTGCCTGAACAGTTCTTGTGAGAAAAGTAAAAGTTTGGAAACTTGGGATTTTCAGAGAAGTTTTTGAACCAGAGAGCTTTATAGAGGGTTAATGTATGTTTAAAATTAGAGATTAGAGATTGCTGGAGGGATTCACTGGGCATAGCAGTCAGTGAGGGATAATTCTTGCCAATTCCCAATGCTGGTAATCAGCTCACTGGAGGTTTGCACACTGAGAGAAGCCATATCCTGGTTTGGTCTGGTTCAAGAGAACTAGCAAACAACGGGGCCAAAAGATGGCCCTGTGCTAGAATGAGGCACTATATCTTGCTCCTTGACAGGTCTTGCAAGGAGCTTTGAAGCAGTATGGGCAAAAGTGGCTTGAGTTTAAAGCTTTTGTTTGTTGCTTTGTTATGTGTTTTCCAAAGAGAATGCTTTTTCCCTAAATAAACAGCATTTTGTTTTGCTAAGCTGAATTATCAAAGGTTAAGCCCTGTTCTTCTCCCTGAGGAGAAGTGGTGTACCAGGGCTTGAAGTAAACCCAAAGAATGGCAATAAATTGTGAGACCTGGAGGGAAATACCACTCCTTAGGAATAATTCAGAAAAGAGTCTGCAAACCATGGGCTTGCAGAGGGGACAGGCACCACCCCCTGCCCCCACCGTGTGACAGACACAGCAAAGCTCTGGGTGTTGGTCCAGCACACCCTTGTCTTCAGTGGAGCCAGCTCTGCTCACAGGAATCGTTTAAGAAAATCAGGCCTTAAATTTGAAAGAAGATAATTACAGTCTTTATCCAAGCAAAAGATTTGCACATAAGCTGAAGTGTAAGGGCACAGTGAGTCCACCAACTTCAGTGAACTGCATATACTTCAGCTTTACCTACAGGTTTTATGCTAAGGAAAAAACGAATTTACCAAACATTTTTGTTTCCACAATGTCATTCTGTTTTCCAGTTCAGTGAAAAAAACCCACCCTGACTTAACAGAGACTTCCCCTGAACAAGCAATGCATAAAAGCAACACAAGGCTATACGGTGCATGGAAAATTATATTCTTCCATGCTGTACCTTGGCTTTCTCTTTTAAACGATGATTGATGGGTTTTTGATTGAAGTTCAGTGGCTTGATATCAAAGGCAGCGGCTCATAAGATCAGAGAGAAATTATGACTGTGTATTAGTGGCTGGTTATTATTTAAAAACAAAGCCTAAAACATGTTGGTTATCCCTTCATCAGACACACTCTCGTGGGTATTCTTTTATGATTGTTCCTTTTTCTAAGTCTCACAAAACAATTTAAAGTTAAGCATGGCAGAGCTTATTCTGCTTAAGATATCAAGGGAATTTACATAATGACTAATTTAAAAGCACACGCACAAATTAACTAAATTCACACGTAAAGGAATATGCTTCAAAAGTTAGCACATTTTTTGCTGGCTGGGATTCAGTAGATAATTAAAAAACCTCAACCCTCTTGCTGATCATCAATCCAGAAAACGTATAAGTAGGTTTATAGAACAAAAGGCGAAGGCCCTGCTCTTGGCATCCTGTCTAGACAATGAGTTGACCTTATTTAAACTGGTGCACTGGGGGGCATCTCCTGGGACTTGGAATCTATGAAAGTGAAGGGGCTAATTGCTTGAGATCAAATCAGAGATGTCTGAATCATAGTGTCCAATACAAAAGGTGTCCAAAATTTGTATGTGCTTTGGGAATATTTTCAAAGAGGGAATAAAACTGAAGAACTGAGGAAGGAAGGCTGCTTAAACGGGCATCTGCAATTGATGTCTCTGTTGCTCAAGCCTGCTTGTTCTTCTTGTCCTGTGCTAGAGCAAATCTTTGCACAGTTGTGTTGTGAGCCATATTGGGGAACTAAACCAGTTGAAATCTAAACCTTTTTTTCTTGTTTTTTTTCCATACAGATCAGTTCCTCAGTCTGATTCACTGTTGGACCACCAAAAGGTCTTGCATAGGCACAGCCTGAAGAATGATGCTAGGACAGGAAGGAATAGCAAAGAAACTGAAGTGTAATTATCCCTTTACTGACTGTTGAATACATCATTCATGTAATCCCATGCTGAGAAATATGATTATTTAGAAATATGATGTCTTTTTGTCTTTCAAGCTGACAGGTAACTACTGTAATATGCTGCTATAGGGTTTAATTCCTTCCTTCTCCCCAGCCCAAATGTAAAGACCAAGATGTTCAGCATAGTGCCAGGAAAAGAGGAGACACTTAAAAAATTCTGCCAAAGTTACCTCATACCTCAATAGTTACCTAATTAGCCTGTTTAATTTGATGAGACTAAGACTATGATCAAATTGCTGTCATCTAATTATGCTCTTTTCACTAATATTTTTATAATATTTCTTACTTGCATGGCATAGCTCATTTAGTGCAAATTATGGTATTTTTTAAAAAAAAGCTGTGATTGTGGCAACGTGTAAAATGGTCTTTTTATGTTTTTTCACTGTATCTTTGTGTTTCAAAATCAGCTGTAGATTATGATTGTAAGGAAAAGGAAGTGTTTATTACAAGGATTTGGGTTTCTTATGATTATTCTCTGCTGGGTTTTGAGATACAGTTAACCCTCTTGGTGAAAACACAAGTCTTAGAATGATCTATAGTACCACTGTGAAGATTAAGTATCAATAGGAGAAGTAATAATCAAAAGCTTGACTTGAGGAAGGTTTGGATGCTTTGACTCAGCAAAAAGCTGCAGCACATAATTTGAAAATAGGATACATTTTAATATCCTGAAAAGTAATTTATTGCACAAAGTGAGCACTAAAACAGTGTGTGTGTATATATATGTATATGAAAGTACTCTGCTTATATCTGAAGTCCTGTAGCTATTTCAGATTAAGTCTTGAGAAAATCTGAGTGATTGTTTTAATCAGTTTTTCTTGAGATAACATTATTCTCTATGGCTTAAGTAGTAACAGGAAAATTCCAAAAACATGAAGGCTTTGATTTTAGGCTACTAAACCCTGATTTTTGGCATAAATTCCATTAGTGTGGGATTGTGGATGAATTTAAATTTGTAATGAAGTGCTTGTTCTAGACTTTTGAGTTTTAGATTCTTTCGGAGATGTATCATCTGAGTTGGCATCTTCAATAATATTATTTCTTTAAAATCACTTACTTGAAAACCTGATCCTTACCTGGTGTTTATCCTGTGCCTCCATGTTGCTGCCTTATTCTACTTACATGGCTGCAATAAGAAATTTTTCTTACATGGGAGATTGCTTCCTTCATAAGCAAAAGGTATTAGGATTAATGCCCACCCTCTGAGAAGTGAGACAGCCTCTGATTTTACAGAATCACAGGATGGTTGGGGTTGGAAGGGACCTCTGGAGATATCTAGTCCAACCCCCCTGCTAAAGCAGGTTCACCTAGAGCAGGTTGCACAGGATCGCATCCAGGTGTGTTTTGAATATCTCCAGAGAAGGAGACTCTACAACCTCTCTGGGCAGCCTGTTCCAGTGCTCTGTCACCCTCAAAGTAAAGAAGTTTTTCCTCATATGCAGATGGAACTTCTGTGTTTCAGTTTGTGCCCACTGTCCCTTATCCTGTCGCTGGGCACCACTGAAAGGAGTCTGGCCCCATCCTCCTGACACCCGCCCTTAAGATTTCAGAGACTTCTGTTCAATTCTGTGCTCTGTCACAGACAGTGGGACTATTTGCCTCTGTAAACAGGTATTAGAGTACTCCCTAGCCACTGTAATGGGAATATAGCAGGATTAAAAAATCCACCCAATCCTCCTTTCAGTTTTTTGTTATCTAATTGAATAGGAGGTGGAGTGCTTTGGGACCAAAACCAAGAAACTTACCTCTGCTTGCCTTAAGATAAAGACAGAGCCCTGTTAGTGACAAAACACCTTTAATTCAAGGACTCTTTCCTGCAATGGGGCGCAGAGCAGCAGCAGCCCATGAGACCGTGCCAGGTCTTTGTACCAGCTGAGATCACTGCCTTTATTCTCCCACTGCCATTATAGCCTCTTTTTCTCTGCTCTGGCTGCTGTCTTGGCTTTGCATGCCCTGGGGAAGGGTTGTTTCATGAATCTTTGTATCATTTACTGTGTATCTGGACCCTTCCAGTGGCCGAAGTCCTTCGGGGATCTACAGCGCATGACTTGAAGCATCCAGCTGAGATGTTTACATCTTGAAAGCTTTTTTCCCTTGACTGTTTGAGCAGTCAGGGGAGGAAGAGGAGCTCTTGCCTTTCCAGGCTTATTTAGGCACGTAAATTGAGCTCTTGGCTGAATTGCCCTCTCTCTCCATTGACCACATAGGGAGCCTCATGAGACCTATGTCCTGCTTTAGGCATCAAACATCAGATGACTACAAATTGGTTTTGTGTGCTATCATGATTACAGAGGTTTTTTTCCTCTCCAGCTTTATTTATAGCTTTAATCATTGCAGTTATTGTTTTTGTAGTTTCTATGACCTCTCTTTTTGATAGCAAGATGCAATTTTAGGTTTTTTACCTTGGCCATCTAGGCTAGTTTTCTTATTCTAATAATATTTCGCATCAGAGCCCCTTCATCCACAGTTTCCAAGCCATTTTGCAAGCTGCTCTTAACTATATCCTCCAAGGCCCCTATGAAGTAGGAAGGGAACACATAAGACCAACACTGAGAAGACCCCACTGAAATTACCTACATCTGAGATGGAAAGTGTTGTCTGTTAAATGGAAACACTGTGAAGCTACAGTTTCACCGAAGTCCTGCCAACTTAAAAAACATCAGTGGAATGAGAAGTGGGTTTAAGTTGAGATTGCTGAGAAAGTCAAGTCATAGTTAAAGCTAATCTGGGGGAGTAGAATCAACCTGTCTTTGCTTATAAAAATGCTGTGGGAACTTCACTGACTGGAGAGCCAGGTCATCCTAATTCTTGTTTGCTGGCTGGTCAGCAAATTGTCTGCAGACAGAATTTTACATGACACCTCATCTGCCAAAGCTGTCCCCAACTTCTAGTCTGCCTGACTTTTCAAACCTGTATAAAATAAATCCCCCCAGGTTTCTTAGCACAGTGGAAAATTATCTAGTTTTATACACTAGCCATTTTTAATGAGTTTTGTCCATGTGTTTTAGTTACTGTTTTCTGGACATAAGCCTGTACTTAGGTTTTTTTATGTTAAGCAGGCAAGTGAAGCTAAGCAGCTGTCAGACATTAAGTACAGCTTCTGAAATTAGTGACTATCTATCAATACAGCCCATTGTCAGAAAACCCGAAGAGCAGCAAACGCCTAAACTGCTTGACATCAAAAAGGTGTTTGTACCTAGTGTTGTCAACTGATCTGTTATTTTATTAGGGATTGTCCATTCCAGGAGGAACTACCTTCTACTTTTGTGCTAGCTATTTCCCTGGTAAATGAAACAAGAACATTGTTCTTCTTGAATTCAGTCATTTTACTGTACTTGAGAAACAGGAGCAGACGTGATCTGTTAAAGGCGATGTATGATTCATATCATTAAATTCTAGATAGGATGCATTCAAATATTTTTATTTAAGGTCCAACCAATCCCAATTAGCTTCTTTTTGCACAATAAGGGCTTATAACCTTTACATTTTTACATTCTTTAAAGTATGCTTGCAAAACATATTTTAAAAGTACCCACAGCTTCTGGTGTATTGGAAACAAAAATGAAAATTTATTATTTTCATGTACATTTGATTTAAATGTGAAGACATTTAAATGGATGCATGAAGTAGATGCCTGCTGAAATAGAAGGCGAGGAAAAATACCCCTCTTAGATGCAGCAGAAATTTTTTTGATGTTCCTACAGTTCATACTTTGTCTTTCATTTTTCTATTATGTTTAGAAAGTGTTCTCTGGCATATAGTTTCTAATTGAGTAATTATTAGAAGCACATTTCTGTTCATATTAATCTTTAACTAAAGAAGAAGAAGTTAGCAACCTTACTCTGATCACTGCCAACTTTGGGGGCAGCATAGTCCCTACACCAGACCTTGTCCTTTAGCTCCATGAGACCAACCCAAAATTTAGAATATTTTAGAATCCATTAATTTATTATATTAAAATACCACAGCTTGACTTTGCTTCTAGTTTTAAGAATCTTTTCTACTGAAATAAGAGTTAGAAATGAAATCTACAGTGTGAGAGACCTGCTTTGTTTCTTCAGCATTAAATCTCTTGATTGTAGTGACTACAGTGGATTTTAACTTCCCTCAAACTTATAGAACTCGTGTTTCAATATGAATAAGTGATGGATTTTATTTTCTTCTTATTAATTTTGTTCTTTACTAAGTGTCACTGCCAACATGGGGTAGTTTGTAATGGCCACTAGTTTCATGATGTGATCTGCAAAATCTGTGATGGCAATAGGATAGTTTTTAACAGGCAGATCTGTTTGCAGTTCCCTTGAGGTACCTTTTTATGCCCCCAAATCCTGGCATTGCTCAAGAGAGAGAGGGTAATTTTCAAATAGTGTTCTGTTTCAAAGATGTATTTTAAAACTGCCAAGATGATATTTGATATTTCAATATTTTGACTTTTTAAAATGAGAATTTTTCTTTTTTTGGTCAAAACGATATAGCTAATGTTTTATGTTTTTAATATAATGAGGGTGAAGTTGAAACAAGACATGCTTGATTGAGGCTAGCCATCAACCTTTTTAAAGTTCCATGGTCTTGAATTTTATTATCAATATGTGATGGGAACAAATATCAGGATCTCAACAATCAGTTACAAGATGGAAAAAAGAGCTAACCTGTCAGAGTGTGGGTTGAGCTGACAAGGTTAGAAGCTAGGAAAAATTGGCCAGGTGGGGCTTGTTGATTAAATATACTTAATTTATAAAAGGACAATAAATGTGTAATGTTATTGTGACATTTTTATACACTCAGTTTTAAAGGAGAACTGTTTAATGAGATCTGAATTTAAACAACAAGCAATAAATTCCTCCTCTCCTTCCCTTCCTAAATTTACAGGAGTTAAATAAAACTAGAGCATTTCTTTGAACATTTTAAAGATTTTACTACTCTTGGACTGCCTGGATGCTTGCTTTTATTAATATTTTATCCCGCCTCTTCCCTTGAATTACATTTTTTGTGGCAATGCTTTAATTAAAAGAAGCTGAGAAATAGAAGAATTTTTCTTCAAATCTTCAATTGAAATAAAACTGCTTTTGGTGCTGTCAACTGGAGACTGGATGGTTTACTCTTGAGGTTTAATTTATATCAATTATAATGACCATCCTGAGAGTATAACATGGATAAATGTTAAGCAGAAAATAACTACTATGATTTTTCATACACAAGTGTGTATAGTTTGCAGATTCTTTAATACTGGGTAGCTAAACAGATATTAATATTGTGTGATAACAGCCACCTATTTGGCTCAGGTTGCAACATGCCATCCTTACTAACTCCTGTATGTCCTTCTTGCATGAGAGTAAAATGAAGGGAACATAAATATATCTGACAAAGTCATCAGGGATTAGAAAACAGAATCCAGCAATAAATATGGTAATTAGGCAATTTGAGACTTAAAGCACAGGGTTCTTTGAAAATGCAATTTCAGGACTGAGAATCAGCCCTGAAATTTTCACCATTAAGGAGAATTATGATAGAACTGAAACTTTTTAATGACATTTAAACATTTTTTATTGGGAATTTAATAACTTTTCTGCTCATGCTAGGGAAATTTTAATGATGAAGCTATGTATAGAGAGTTTTCTGTGCACACCAGTCCTCCCTACTCCGTCTGATCTCCAACAGCTGAATTTGGACTCCTCCAAGATTCTTCTTTCTATTGCAGTATGACAATGGGGGACTACTTAGCAATGAGAATGTGGAGTTTCTTGATTAAAAGTAATTTTGGACAGATAACACTATAATTTCATGGATTTGATAACTTTAAGTGAGTTTTGCCATTTTACAATATTATGTTCTTCATTAATATCTACATATATTATTATGGATGGTGTTTTTCCATTATGCTAACGTGTTAATAAAGCTAATAGGTTGAAGGTTTGTAACTAGGTGTGTCCTATTAGAGAAGGTATGATGACTTTTTAAAACAGAGGTCGAATAACCAAAGATGCCTAGTCTAAATGCATGATAACAGCAAAAGTTTCTTTTCAGCCATGACATTTTTCTGCCATGTCACTGCATTCCTTCCTGCTCTCCAGTCTGCTGTCAGCTGCAGAACTGCTCCTCAGCCCATGGGGAAATCTCTTGGACTTTCAAGCAATGGCAAAACTCAACTAGGAAACCTGTGCATGGCACCTTTGGGGAATGTATGATGGTAATTTCATCTTGGTGATGAACCATAAATTCTCTGGCACACTTGTGGGGTCCATACTGAGTATAATTGCAGACTTATACCCCTTCAATACTCCAGAGCCTTTTTCAACAGTATCTGCAGCAGTGTTATGCTTAATTAGGACCCATTACAGATGACTAATAAAAACATAACTAAGCAAGCCTCATTGTAACTTGCAAAATTATTAAAACTAGCCTTGAAAGCTGAGACAGAGGGAGGCCTGGTAGGTAATGATCTGTGCCATGCATCAGTTGCATTTCCCCTGGGTTCAGCTAAACATAATGTGAGAGGCTCCAACCTTGGAAGCACTTGCACTCAGCTTGGCAGCACAACTATAGTCCCACACCACCACCTTATTTTTGCAGGAACCTCTGCCTCATATGTTAAATGCAGGTGTTATGGTGTAAAATGTACATATGTACAGGTGTGGTGTGGTGTGCTGCTTTTGAAACTGTGCAATTAAAGAGGAACACTCTGAACTGCTTCCTAGACCCTAAATCTGTACACAGAAAACATACAGGTACTCAAACAAATAGTTCAGGCGGTTTTGAACCCTTTCGCCAGGGGCAGGGTAATCAATGGATCTGTTTCCCTGAAATATCTTTTCCTCCCATCTGGTTGCAGTGCAAGAAACAGGATGGAGAGAATTATGTGCTGGTAACAGTTAATGAATACTTTGTGTATGCCTCAGAGAACAGACCCCCTTGGTTTTTAAATCTCTTCTGTGTCACTTCAGCTCCCCAGACTGATCAGTATCTCTCAGACAAGGCTTTGTCATCAGATTGCAGCCAAAGCATATTTTGGCATGCTCAATACTAACAATCTGCTGCTCTGTGGATAAATAAACGTTTGCATCATTGTGTGTTTAAAAACTAATCCTGAAAGGCATTAGCTTGTATTTGCAAATGTCCTGAGTGCCAGTCTGGGTATTCCCGGTGTCCTCAAGACAGTTTCACATTGAGCTCCCTATCCTGGCATTTCACAGCATGCATGATTTCTGTCTGAGTACTGTGTGATACTCTCTCTTCTTTTGCTTTTTTTCCACATTAAAAATCCCAAACTGAACCATGTCTGTGTAATTCAGCTACCTTTGCTGTTACCACTTTTGTGCAAAGTCAATGCCAAGTTAACAATGATCCCAACTGGACAACAAATCTACAGTCCTCCTGATACTTTTGGATTGCTCTTTTCCATTAAAGTACAACCCAAAGCAAGTGGAATAATACAGTGACAAGAGAAAGAATTTTGTTATGTATATATCTATTGCACTGTTACAATTTTCAAACGATCAAACTGGGATCAAAAAGGGATCATTGACCTAGACACCTTGAAACCTTCCAAACCCCTAAATAAACCCATATCCATTTCCAGCCTGAGCTGATGCATGAGTTTTCCCTTGAAATCATGGTGCCTTGTTTTGTTGTTTATAGGGAAATGTTTATAGGCAAATCAATCCCAGTGAACATTCAGCTTCCTGGAATAAATCCTTATAAACTGGTAGCACTGTGATCTTGTGTTGCTTTTTGTCCCTCAATTTTAGCAGCACTGCAGTTTGGATTGCCATATCCTACTGTCTCTGTGGGACTGCAGGTTCATAAACCGGTGAATGAATTATATTCACTCATTTGTTTAGTTTTATCGTCTGTGGCAGATGTCATAAGGAAAATAACTTTGTGTAATAAGGAATCTGTGGCTGATGCTGTGTAAGTTGGAAATCATGGTCCTGTGTGTAACTGAGCCCAGTTCAGTGTAAAGAATTCATACAAATGCACCCGATTTTTGGCATTTCTGCAGCCAGGAACTGCTGCCACATTTTATGACTGTTTCCTTGTTCTCGGTGCTTCCTACCATTTCTCTGATGCTGTTGGTTCCTATTTGCCCTCTGACCACAAGTCTGCAGCCGCTTCTTGGCTGTAGGTGAGGGCAGGAGCTGCTGCAGGACCCAAGCACACGTGTCCCCAGCCAAGTGCTTCTTGCCCCAGCTTGCCAGGGGAGCTGGACCCAGGTGCAAAAGCCTTTTCCGTGAGCAGCTGCACTTCCCCTGTGTTTTCAGAAAGGGTTCTGCATTGACTTTGTGGGACAGCAGGAGTCGTCACAACTGGTCCCTGGAGAGACCCTGCTGGAGCAGAGACCCACCCTGCAGCCCCAGGGAGGGCTCCACGCTGCAGCAGGGGGGAGATTTCCTGCAGGAGCTGCGGCCGTGGAGAGCCCAGGAGGGAGCAGGTTGTCCCTGAAGGACTGCAGCCCAGGGAAGGCCCATGCTGCAGCTGTCTTCCCTGCTGCATGCCACAGATTACTTTTGTGTGTTGAATGCCCGAGAAAAATCAGTGGTGCCCAGTTACTGTAAAGGTCGTGACGCCTCCAGTGGGCACCCCTAGTGGCGTTTGGGACAGCTGTTTCTCTTCCTGATACCTCTCAACACACTTACATATCACACTAATGAAAGGAAAAAAAAAAGTATTTTAGGGAAAAGTCTGAGGTTTAGGAAAATTCTCAGGGATATTTTGAAGTTTTTATTTTCCATTTGGAACACTTTTGTTCTACTTAATATTACTTAATTACCTAATAACAGTCTTTCCATCCATAGAGACAAACAGAGCTAGGGCGATAGCAGAAAATACACAAAGGTCTGAAAGTGAGGTCAGGAGTTTGGCCATTATACGTTGAGAAAGGTAAGTGGGGGCGTTTGGACTGGCTTGTTTACACAGTTCTGACTCCCTGAACGGGATTTAATGTGAATACATGTTCCTGTTTGACCCCTGCGTACAGGACCTGAAAGGAGGTTGTAGCGAGGGGGGTGTTGGTCTCTTCTCCCGAGTAACAAGCGATAGGACAAAAGGAAATGGCCTCAAGTCGCACCAGGGGAGGTTTAGATTGGATATTAGGAAAAATTTCTTCACTGAAAGGGTTATCAGGCACTGGAACAGGCTGCTCAGGGAAGTGGTTGAGTCACCATCCCTGGAGGTATTTAAAAGACTGTAGACGTGGCGCTTAGGGACATGGTTTAGTGGTGGACTTGGCAGTGTTAGGTTTACAGTTGGACTCGATGATCTTAAGGGTCTTTTCAAACCGAAATGATTCTATGATTTAATTCTATGATTCTATGACGTTGTGCCATGACTGCTATTGACAGTTGGCTCTGTGCTGGAAAGTCAAACCTCGAACTCTAATACTCAGGCTCTAAAGAAATGAAAAACATATGTGCTAATACGATGTTTTTTACAGCACTTCTTAGAATATGAGAGCTTGGAAGCATGGTAGCCTTCCTGGAGGCCAGTATCCCTTTTAGTTCATATAATATAATTAATCCTGCGCATTTTGCTTTGTCTCTGAGCATTACTCTAGCTGTTTATTGTGAGGAATCATAGAATCATAGAATGGTTTGGATCAGAAGGGACCTTAAAGATCATCTAGTTCCAACCCCCCTGCCATGGGCTGGAGAATAACAGTATGTATCTCTTTTGACCAAGCCCAAATCATCCAAGATTTTATAGACCAAGACCAACATCTCGGTTTCTAACTGGAAGGCAAATGGCAAGCGGTGAGGACTGTGGATTTCTAATCTTACCGTGTCCCCAGTGAACCACTACATTTAATAATCAAGCTGCATTCTGCCTTCGCTCCAGTGCCTGAGCAGGCCCAGAGTAGAGCCCCGTGTGGAGCATATTTCAGCAACCTCACTAATTTAGTTAAACGGGTGGAGGAGCTGGTCAGTTAAAAGAAAAAAAACACCCCACAACACATATTGCTGTATATGATTTGAATGTTAAGGATGGGATTAGAATTTACAACAGCTAAGACTCTTCAATATATTTGCATATATTATGCAAATGTCCTTGAAAATATATTGACATATATTAAACATGTGAACTCTGTAATTTGTGGTACAATCTCTTACACTGGAGGGAATTTCTAGACGAATGCTGGTTAAGTTTAGCTTGAAAATGTGCATGGTAGATGTTTATATAATTAGCCAAACACACAAAATGTAAGGCTAATTATTTTAATTGATTAATTTCAGTTGTGTAGGCCAATTCTTAGAGTAATTACTTGACAAATCTTAATTGATTAGTTTACTTCTTTTGAAGGCATTATTAAAGCTACCATTTTCTTGGGGGGGGTCTTCATTTCCAAGAGAAATATGTATCATATATAGCTAATGTCCCAGGCACTGCCGCAGTGCTCGCTGTTCAGGGATAAAGCAATGCCAGCCCAGGGAGGCTTTCTCACCAGCCAGTGTAAAAGGTGTTCAGCTGAACGGTGTGGAAAACAGCTGCTCCTGCAGTGAGTAATTTCAAACATCCAAGTGCCCATCTGGGCCTGGAAATGGCTGAGCAAAGAGCAGGAGCTGCTGCCGCATGGGTATGTGTGCAGAGGATGTGGTAGCAGGGAAGGCAAAAGCTGTATTTTCTGCGTAGGAGCAGCCTGCGCTGCATAACTTTACTTAAAATGTAAGGTTGCGGGGAGCTTCACCAAGGAAACAATACTTTTCCCAGCAAAGTCAACAGGAAAATATTCCAGCTATTTCAGTGGTTGTAGCATTTTGCCTGAAATCTTTCGGTCATGGCTGCATATATTTATAAAATAAGGCTGTATATCTGCTCCATGAGTATTTGTGTGTGTGCGTGTGCGTATATACTAGCTGAAACTTCCAGAGGCAGGATATTAAAGTTTCTGGTTTGTATTTTCTGTGGTCATATTTGTTCCAAGTTATTTTATGTCTTTAAATGAATTGTTCTAAAAACACAGAGCTCAAAAGCCAGTGCTACGCAGGAAGGTACATGCTTTGTTCACAGTGGGTTTATTTTTCGTGAGATTGGCTCATGGATTAAAAGTTGTGAACCTGTTAATTTAATTCACTCCACCACAACCTTCCTACCAAAATGCAACACTCTTGTCTCAAATGCAAAGGCCTTACAAAAAGGAAATTAACATTAGGAAATATATTTATTTCGATTCTCAGAAGTAACAGAATAATTTTCTTTTAAAACCAGGGAGAAAAAAATCAATCTGAGGCAAGAAGCAAGCATGAAATGCTTTAGCCCAAGTGGATAAAATGAGATATAAGCAACTGAAAACACAGACTTACCATGGAAAACGTTAAGCAACCTTATCTCTCTGTGTTGCTAGCAGCTCCATCTGTTATACACAGTAAAAATACTGAAACCAGAAAAGCAAACACAGCAACAATCAACTTTATTTATTGAAATAAAGATGCATAAAACAACACTCTTATTCAAAATGTCCTAGAGGAAGAAAACCAATCTCACCAGGCAAGGTTTCCCAGTACTGAAAGAACTACGAAGGGAGTTGCTGGAAGCAAAAAGCTGCTGTTTTGTAGGAAGTGATACGCCCTGAGATACAGAGGACAGAAGGATTTCTAACACAACAGAGGCTTTCTATATTATATTCTAGTTTGCATTTTCTATGGCGGTATTAGAGACCCTGGAAATTATAGTCTCTTTTCTTGAAATGAGCTGTTCTGGAAGTATACTGGTCAAAGTGATTTGCCCCTTCCCTAGGAGATTATAAAGTGGGAATCTATTCTAGTGGTTAATCATTAAAGGGAGTCCTTTCCATTTTCAGGAACAGAACGTTTCCTAAAGGAAATGGTGACTGAATTGAAATGCTATGTATTCAAGCAACCTTGGCTTGCAGATAAGCTGACAGTTATGCAAGCAATGGCACATGTGAATCAGGTACTGTCTGAATAAGCAACTAGAACCATTTTGTTTGCAAAAGTGAAATGGAACCAATGGCACCTTAGGAAACAGACAACTGTTTCTGTGCAGGATGTTATCGTCCAAGTTATCTAAATTATGTTTTCTGCTGCACTTGCAGATGACAACATTTTTTTGTTCTATGCATTCCTAGACAACTTACCTAAATTGGAAGTCCACTTATGAAGTCAATAATCATACAAAAATTATATTTTTGTTTTTCTGGAAAGAAGGAGTAGACACTTTAGGTGAACAGACTGAATCATTCTCCAGCATTGTTGAAATGAGGCTGCAGGAACTGTAATAAGCATTGATACTTCCATTTGCAGCATCTATTGCAGATTCCCTAAATCAAGGATTTAAGTCAAATCAAAACTTTGCCCAAAGCAAAAATCAGTCTTACAGGACAAATACATCACTGCATTTGATTCAGGCAACTGCCCATCTTCTCATCAAACACAAAAAAACATCTTCTTCCTGCTAAGCAGTTCCTTTCACACCCAGACATTGTCAGTGTTTTTATAAAATACTGCACATAGTTATGCTAAAGTTTATAGCCATCTGCTTAGCTGAAGCAAATTTTGTTTTTTTTGTGGAATTATACACCTGAAGAAATGTATGTGACTTAAGTGTCACATACATAAGGACTAGTGCTTGCATGTCAATGTTTGTATCCTTGTCCAGAAAGTTTTTAACAAGAGCCCCTGAAATTATCTGAGTTCCAATATAACACACCAGAATATGCTGAATTACTTAGCTGCATCACCAGCTGTGGCTGGTGTGTGTGGATACGTCTGTGCTTGTGTGTGTAGGGAGCAATTTCTATTAAATCAAAAACAGCAAATAACAAGGGTTGAGGCTCTGCTCCACCATACAGCTGACTAACCCTGATAACCCTGGTGATGACTCTACTAAGTTTCAATGTAGAATCCAGGTGCAATCTTGCAGTCAAGTATCAGCTCCCCACAGCTGTGGGATGTGTCTCTGAAGACACACCGTGCTTCATCTAGTCTTCTGGCACCGGCCCATGGTCATCGCGCAAAGGCCTCAAACACCATGTTGTGAATGAACTCCAACCTGATTTCCCTGTAATGTGATCACAGCTTGAAGAGGCTCTAAAGCTACCTCGATGCTCATAAACAAAACAGCATCATGGCACAGGGCTGTGCTGTGCTGCAGATATCCATACTGTTAAATGATTAGCATGCTCCTAAGCATGGTTTTGGCCCACAGCAATTAGTGGTCGCCCACAGATTGCTCTGGCATGGTTTGGGGCCAACACAGAGCAGCTGTTGTGGACTTGGACATGTTGTGCTGGGGCCAGGCGCTTGAAGTCGGGGAATTAGCTGTATGGATATAAACACCGTAATACCACTTATTCTGCTTGCTAGCTCCAGAGAATGGTCTGTAGCCTGTTTTATTTAGAGACACGACCTGAAAGATATGAGGCCAGCTTTTTTACATGCAGCTTCTGCATCACTAAGCCTTGAAACTTTAAAACCCGCTTTAAACAAGAAAGTTGGGGTTTTGCTCCTGTAATATTACCCCTCCTTGCCAGCATGAATAAATCCAAATGAACACTTACCTTCCTTCACATCAACACATCAACTCACTCCCATCGTTCTGTATTTTGCAATGAACGCAGCTGATGAACTACCTTTGTTGCCAGGGTTTCATTAATCATTTTTAGCTCTAGGAAGATACTGGGAAATGTGAATGTGCCATGTTGCTCAAAAAGTCTTTAGGCTCATAGAATTGTGTGCCCTGTTTGTGTCAAGTACTGTGGTTGGTCTCTGGCAGCAAAGATCTGTCTGAGCTTGCACATGTCGTGGAGGTTGTTGAAACTATCACCTCTACTCCCCATTTCAAATGTGAAAGCACATTTTTCTCATGTCTGCCTGTTATGCCTGAGCTCTACAGATAACCCTGCTACCCTGGCTTTAGGAGTTCGGATGATTTGTTTGATGTTTTTTGAGGGTTTTTTCCCAGCTATCATTGATGCCTGGTCACCCATAAAAGAGTGAACTGAAGTTTTCCTGTGAGATTGGTGCTCCATGTAAATCTTCCAGGAGTTCATTTGATTGAATGGTTTACCTAATTTCCTGCACTCACCTAGGTATAGCCCACTCCAGTTTCATAGGGTTTGGTTTAAACTCACCTTGTGCATCCATATCAGAGGGAAATGTTCCTTCAGGTGTTGATGAACCTGTGGTGATAACTTAGTATGAGTAACTTTGCCATGGTGGGAGTGAGGCAGGCAGAGAACTGCTTGCTTGTGACTTTCCCCCCTTGTTGAACCTGTAGTGAGGTTCCTGAGGGGAAACATCTCCAGTGCTGAGAAGTGCATGGGATCCTGTCTGTCTGTGATGAGGATAATCTCAGCCTAAGTAAAATTTCAGTGAATCTTCTCTGTTTCACTGGAAAATTTCAGGTTCTTATGATACCCCAGTGGTATGAACCCCACTTAGCATTTGCACAGGCAGGCTCCCTCACCACAGTTACCACATCCACCATACTACATTTTCAGAATTTTTGGCATTTACCTTCCATTTCCAGGAAGCCTTCAATCTGGGGACTGCAGTGTTTATGAGATTTATGGACTTGTACCTTTGTAATTCTCACAGAGGTGGATGTTGCTCTGCTCATGAACTCTTCAAGCTTAGTGCATGGAAAAATTTGTAAGTTGGTTCCTTCCTTTTCCACTGGGTTTAACTTTGATTTCTTGAGGACACCATTCACAGATACAGTATGATTTTGGCTTTTCTGTTGTGATGGGATGAACACCAACACATTAGCATGGATACCTTCCGCCTGGGTAGGAACAAGCCTGTCTATAGGTGCCTGGGTCAGCTTGGTGCTGCTGATATGAATGTTTACTGGTGAGAGAAACTGCAGCTCCTTTAGTGCCTCCATTAGAACTGATTAGTTCCACCACCACTTTATTGGTTGTGGTTGCTTTTATGTAAAATATAGATGCACTGACCCCTCTGTCTTTCCTCTTCACAAAAAAAAATTACTTTTTCCTTTCCCTGTGTTCTCTGAGGGTGGAGACCACCCTCAAGGCGGATGCTAGTTAACATCTACCAGCTACGGTCCTGCTCTTGACACCAATGTGATACTTGCAGACAATTCACATTTACAAGTTCATATAAAATGAACTCTTGCCCTAGAGACAGAAGAACCCATGGCAGGACTCATGATTTTCAGACCTGGTTTTATGTCTTGCATTGTTTATTGAGTCAGTCTGTGTGTCCCTGAATTCTGACTGCTGCTTCTGTCATTGCTAATCCAACATCTTTTGGTCAAATTCTGTTTCCCTTTGTCACATAAAGCCTTTGAAGTCTTTCATCACTAATACTGTACAGCTGCACTGAAGCATGGTCTCCAAGACATTTCTAAATACATGTTCATTTTGCTTTTTAGCTGTGGTATTAATCTCCTGTTTAACTTTCTTATTGTGTTACAAAATTTGAAGATGTCTACAATGCTGCCTAGCTTTGGGCATGCAGTATTCTGCTGAGATCTTTTACAGGTCTTGTAGACGTATGGTTCCTGGCTTCTGAGATTGCAACAAGGCACTTCATAGGGCGTTAACTTTTACTGCCACAGACAGTGAGGAAAATTGCTTTCTGTTTATCTTTATCTATAATCTTATTTGCAAGAAAATACTGGCTCAACCTTTTTAACCTTCTGAACTTCTGTATGCCTTCAGACAGCTGCTACGTTTCACTGTCTTTCTTTTTTCCAATCAACCTGTTCATGAAGTGTTATCTTCTGTTCCCAAACAGAATTTCATTCTCCAAATTACTGGGACTGAATGCAAAATAGATAATATTTAATCTCTTGTCTGTATGAGTAACAAACAGAGTATTCATCTATCACTGGTCAAAGTGAGTTCTGAATGTGCAACATGAGGGTTTCTTTTAAACAATGGATCTAGTTTGGAGAATATGAAATATCTGTTATTTTCTTTTCACTCTGAACTTCTGCTTGGGCCCACGGTAAGTCAATCAACTTCACAGATTGAATGATGGAAATACCAGTAAAAATGCAAAAAATAAGGCATTGCTGCTCATATACAGAATTTATAGCAGGCTATGGTTAGGCTAATCTTTTTTAGCGTCCAGCTTTTGTTAACCTGTTTTGCTGCTCTGCCTGTTTATACAGTTATACCTAAAACGTTAACTAATGCTGCACCATGCTATTGTGACTTGTGTACATGACAGTATATCACAGACCAGATGCTCTACAGATGTAAATCAAGAGAGAATCAGTGGCATCTACAGAGCAGTATTGGTTTATTAATCAATATATCAACTGGAGATCTGTCACTTTATATGTAGAGGTACATTCATACGTAAAAGAGCTATAGATAACTCTACATACCCTGTATATCTACGGTCTTTGAATTGTCAAGTTCCTTACACTTCAAAAGGAGAGTTTATAGATGATGAGTGTCCAGGTGATTATGTGGAACAGTGCTTTTATTTTACAGTTGACAGCACAGATCAACAAATTCAACCAAGACTCTGTTCCACAAAAAGTTCAATCCTGACAAGGGATGTGTGTATATATAGTATATGTGTGTGTGTGCGCGCACATATGTGCACGCATGTGTGCACGCAAAGGTGTCTTTAGAGTGATGGTGTGCATACATGTACATGTGTGCTATGCAATATATACATAATATCAATTAGAGTATCAGCTTCCCATACAGCAGAACTGGGAACATGAGCAGAAAAATATGTGAAAACAGCTGTCTCCAAAGAATCCCTTGCCTCTCCTGACTGCAGGTTGCCAGTGTTTCCTAGAGACTGCACAAGCTACAAGGTTGTGCATTATTAAAGAGGAAGGCACATAAATCCCTCATGAGCATTCAACATGAATGTGCTCTTTAAAGAGAGAGGTTGATGATGCCTATTCTTGAATGTGTTATAAAACTGCGCATGTGTTGAAATCTGGCACTTTTCTGTGCCAGCACAGTACATGCACTGAGCAGTCATTCAATGCCTCAGAAACATCTGTGGCAAGATACCTCATTCAATTTAATCCTTCACCTTGCCAGGATCTTTGCAAGGAATTTCGTGTTAAATACAACATGCCCTTCAAATTCCTTCCTGAAACCATTGGCCAGCTCTACCAAATATTCCACTGCCCATATTTACTGAAGGATATCAGCTATAATGTAGAATACATGACAAAAATTACTGTAAGAATCCTGATCATCCACACAAAGCAAACAGGGTTTTGGTCTGTTAGGAGTCTTTAGCATTTGCCATATGCAAGGATATTCATGGTACTCCCCTAGGCTGTGTATGGAGGTGGACGAGGTGAGATTGGGGCACCGAATATAAAGACGCCCAGCAAAGCACATTCACCACAGCCTGCTACAGACACGGCTATAGCTTAGCAGCCCTCTTTTATGGTGCTATTTAACATTCTGCTGAGAAAATTGTACAGCCATTTTGAGTCTGCTAGAACCCAAACTTTACCTTCAGGGCTGAGAAGTTTCTTGACTTACAGGATCTGTTTGCAGCTAGTGTCATTGCTCGTCATGTGCGGGTGCAATTATAAAGGTGTTTTCTGCCTGGCAGTTACCAAGACAGTGGTTCCGCTGACTAATCGGTGAGTTTCTGAAATTGTTATTTTTCGTACATTTTGTGCTTGGAGATTAAGCTGAGCAGAATGACAGCCCTTGATCTGTTCTCTGTTCAACATGAGGGAGGCAAATTAATACAGACGTGGGTGGAAGAATCAAGAACTGAAGTCTAAATCAAGAGGAAAGGCAGGTTTTGAGATGGGCTGATAACAAGTGATACAGCAGGTTATGAGCAGTTAGGGAAGGAGGATGAAGTAGCACAAGAAAGGCCGTCTCACATTGGTCGGTGAGTGCCTACATTTTTTTATTTTGGCTTGTTATGACCAGCCGTCGCTGCTGCCTTGCTAGGACATCTCAGAACAGACATCTGATTCACTATCTACGCTACTAGATTTGATGTCTTAAAGCCACTGAACACCAGTGCATGTCATATCATGTTTATGTGCTGGACTAAACATCTCCATGCCCCCTAGAAAATGATTTACCTGCAGAAGGAGAAGAAAAAAAGTTCATCAGCATTGCAAAGCTGCTAATGGGCTATAGGAATAAATAAATATCAATAAAGTGAAAGTGGACCAAGTCTGGACAAAATGAAATACTCCAGCAATGAGTTTGAAACACTAATAAAGACAGAGGGAAACACATGAAACCAGCTTTATGGAGTGAGGGAGTTAACAGAAGTAACTCACTAGTGACACAGAGATAAGCCACTTAGGCTGTCAGCTCATGATGTATTCATCAAGCCATCTCGGCTTAGATATGCTCAGTAAACCTTCACTTTTTACAGCTTTTACCATCTATGCAGTCTGTTTTGGCTGTTTTTTCAGCTCCTCCCAATTCAGAGGAGTCAGAGAGAAGAATCTACTCCAGCTTGTGACCTGGCCGCTTATTTTGTAGCTAGAGGTCACCTTTATGCTTGAACAGCATCCTTACCAAGCTAAATGCTCTTTTTTTTCTCAGGCATCAAAGCTTTGACATGATAAGACAACCTGAGTTGAAAGTTCATATTGAGGAGAATGACATAATCATAGAATCATAGAATCACAGCATCATAGAATCATAGAACGCTTTGGGTTGGAAGGGACCTTTAGAGGTCATCTAGTCCAACCCCCCTGCACTGAGCAGGGACATCAACAACTAGATCAGGTTGCTCAGAGCCCCGTCCAACCTCACCTTAAAGGTTTCTAGGGATGGGGCCTCCACTACCTCTCTGGGCAACCTGTGCCAGGGCTTCACCACCCTCATTGTAAAAAATTTCTTCCTTATATCTAGCCTAAATCTCCCCTCCTTTAGTTTAAAACCATTAGTCCTTGTCCTGTCACAACAGGCCTTGCTAAAAAGACTGTCCCCATCTTTCCTATAGGCCCCCTTTAAGTACTGAAAGGCCGCAATAAGGTCTCCCCACAGCCTTCTCTTCTCCAGGCTGAACAGCCCCAACTCTCTCAGCCTGTCCTCATAGGAGAGGTGCTCCAGCCCTCGGATCATTTTCGTGGCCCTCTTCTGGACCTGCTCCAACAGCTCCATGTCCTTCTTGTGCTGAGGGCTCCAGAGCTGGACGCAGTACTCCAGGTGGGGTCTCACCAGAGCAGAGCAGAGGGGCAGAATCATCTCCCTCGACCTGCTGGCCACACTTCTTTTGATACAGCTCAGGATACGGTTGGCCTTCTGGGCTGCAAGCGCACACTGTTGGCTCATGTCCAGATGATGGGCAGCATACAAACAGGAAAAATATGTAGTATCTATTTTATTCCCATGACTAGAACCCCATTTTGTTTATGGTCACTGGAAGTAACCAGCACCACTCAGTGGTAATAGTAGTGATGGCTCTTCAAACATCCAAGCACAGCTACTAGAGTGTAAATCTAAGTACACACACCAGGGTGAAAATTGTTATGGTGTCTATAGGTTTCCATAGCAGATATAGGCTTACCCTGCAGTAAAAGAAAGCTAATATATACTTAATAAGCTAGAGCTGTCTCCTTCTGTTGGAGTGTATTAAAAGGATGAGGAGAACTGCAACTACAAGTAGTGGAAATAGTATCTACTCACAATCCAATATTTACTCTTTGGTCTTTAGGTGACTCCCTGAATGGGGGATTGGACATGATCTCTGAGGCCCAGCAGACATGTTTGTAAGAAAGGAGGAGGGGGTTGATTTTGGCCAGTGCTGCTGTGGCTTTCTTGTATTCTGGCTCTCTGTTACAGTCACCCAGTGACAGCAGATGCAGTCGGAGCTGCTTAAAAATCACTGGCTGCCTCATGAAAATTAGGGAATGTGCTCAGGATGTGGAGCTGACACTTCAGGGATATCTGTGTCACCTAAAATGTGGTGCTATCTTTTAGCCAGCCTGCTTTGGATTTTTATTAGAACATGAGGGGAAGACAGCAATCACTCAATAATGTAATATTAATCACTCTAATTGGGATAAAATTTTGTGCAGCTACAGAGCTTTTTACTCGAGTGTCAGCCATCACCAGGAATTCCCTTAAAAGCTGTGAGCTGCATTAGGTAACTGCATAAGCATTTGCAATAAGCCCGACATTGTTGATGTGCATAGTATTTCTTATGCGGGGAAGAACTGCAGACACAGAGTTTACCTGTTTATCTCTGGTTATATTTGGTAGTCTTGAAAGATCATGGGACTCAGTGATAACAGTCACACTACGATAACCGTAATGTTACAAGGTAAAATCTTTTGTGTTTATCTGATTGAGATGGAGTAGCTCCAGCCCAAGCTTGTCTGTAACCAGCATTCAGTAGGATATATATTTACTTTCTCTCATAACTCTTGCAGTGACCTCCAAACAAGAGTCAAAATATTGTTCTCCTGCATGTGGGAGGCCAAGTCTTCCCCGAGCGCTGAGCAGGGTGCATGCACCTCAGTAACGTTCATGCATTTTACATCGGTAACAGTGGAGTTTTGTTTCCTCACCATGCTCAGAACAGAGCTGAAATGCACCTGCCTCTGGGTCAGAGAGGACCAAGGTGCCAGGGCACAGCCCAGCCTGGAGGAAGAGATCTATCTGGTCTAAGGGCATTGCAGAGGAAAACCCCATGCAAAATGGTCCCACAGGGGCATGCAGGGAGATCCAAATGCTGACCAAGGGAGGCTCTGACCAGTCCCTCAAGTGGTCTGTGGAGGGCTGAGGGCTTAGGAGCTGTGCTAATTTACATGAGCTGAAGATGTGACTACATATCTCCCAGGTATGATATTTAGTTTGCTGAACCGTGTATTAACTCTTTAACTAACAGCTTCTATTTAAAGCCATATAAATATTATTCTAATATCTATATGAATATAAATATTCATATAAATATTATTAAAGCCTTACTCTGATGTGAAGTAAATCAGTGTAAGTCAGAAGAAACTCGTTTATGCAACATAGTTGTAAAAACTGTGAAAAAGCAGAATCATAATTCTGGAAAGCCAAACTTCCACGCTTGGATTTATCCCATGTAAGTGTGGGTGAGGGTCCTGGGTTCAGAGTGCAGCTTGCTGGGGACTGTTAGCACATACACACATGCTTGCATATGCAGGTAAATGTGTGTGTAACCTATATACTCAGCGAGACATATGTGTGTATACACATATAAATCTTTCCTTGTGTGTGTGTGTTTCTGTGTGTCTGTGTGTACATATATATTTATACAGAGAGAAGGAAAGAGGTTGAGTACATATGAGAAAATAATTCAGTTCTCCTAAGATCTGAAATGCCCTCTGGATGTGCTCGCCTCTCTTCACTAAGTACAGAGAAAACCTAGGGAGACTGAAAAAATGCTATTTTTAGTAATAAATTTCCTAGCTTGTGCTACTAATATCGTTGTAACTTATTACACTGAAAGGTATTTGGAATTTAATTAACTTGGCTTTTAATCCTGATTGTTTGCTTTGTTCTTTCTTCCACTGTGAGCAACGAAAATGAACCGTGTACTTTCACCTTTATTACCAATCAGTGTCCAATCACTTTCACTTTTACATTCTCAGACATGTACACAGTGCTGCTGTGTGAGAATACAGACATTTCTCCTGAAGTCAACAACTCTTTTTGTTAGCAGAAAGAAATGAATAAATAAAAATTCAGGGAACCTTTTTGCTGTGTAAAACAATATATTTTATGCTATATTTGTTGATCACAATTCAAACTATTCCAGTTCAATGCTGCCTTTAAAACTAGTTTAAGATATCCCTGGACTTAATCTGGGGGGGATGCTAGTCTGAAGTCCCTGCAGAACACTTCATAACTTCTCCACTAAAATGGTTCTCGTGACTGTGGCTCAGTGCTTTCAGCTGTGGCTTCTTCCAACTCTAGCCAGTTCAGACAGGTTTTTGCACTGTTTGGCAAACCTCAAATGCAGAAGAAATTGGCTTGTCTTTCCACAACAGGCACAGTGACCCTGGGTACACAACAGGGCACCTTCTAAATGCTCTTTCTACTTCACCAGTTGTTAATGTTTTATACTCTTAATTTAAACCCTGCATCTGAGGTGCTTCTTCGAGAAGAAGGAACATTTTCCCAGTTCTGCCAATGGGTCTTGTTATTTAATATAGGAAGACTGTATTGATAAAGCATTGCCTAAACCAATGACAGTGTCCACCTGTTGATAACGCTATTGCAGTAGTACATGTCCTTAAAAGAACAGGAGAAGCGTAATTGCATTTAGTGACCAATTGACACATGAAAATAAGGGAGTTTAATTGCCCCCTTTGCCTGGTCCCTGAAGCAGGGCAGAATCTCTCAGGCCTACAAACAGCCACAGGAGTTCAGTGCAAGAGGTTGAAGAAAGCACTTACCTCTCTGCTCCTTACTCATAGCACTCAGCTGGTTATTCAGAACCTGGTACGTTTCTGAAAATACCTATTGATAAGCATTTCAGTTCTGCTGAGTTTTAGCCAGGCAAATTGTGTTGAATTTTATAACTGTTAATGCTCAACTAAGACAGCCCAATTTCTCCCAAATCTGAGCACTGGAAAAGCTTCTTGATCTCACATCAACACATAAGTGATTTCTATGTATGAATAGCACAATGCTGCTCACATTATCCGTGGCGACACTTCCATGCAGCCATTGGCCTGCTGTGGAGGACAGGCCTGACACTTCCTCAAACCAAAATTTTATTTCTGTGTACAGTTCTGCCTCTTATTTGCTCCCCATTCCACTTTCCAGTTCGCAGATGCTCCTTCTGCAAGGAACTGGAAAGAAGAAAATCTCAACTTCAAGACTGCACTGGATTTAGCTCACACCACTGTAGAATCTTTGACGCAAAGAGATGAAATAGTGAGTGTTGCTATCAATAAATAATCGTATCTTCCAAGTGCCCTTTCCTTGTAGCTGTAGCTTCCATTTGGCCTCTATTAGAACACACCACCCGTGTTTGGCTCTGCTGTATTTTTGCTTCCCCATCAGAGATACTGAAGTGTACTTTAGTGCTTAAGTGGGAATCCCACTCAGCATTATTTGAAAAATGCTGTTTGTTAACTAAACAGTTTGCACTAGTTATCAAAGAGTCTAAAAGGATATCAGACTTTTGAAAATTTATCTAAGGCAAAAACGGCTGCTTGAGATCAATGTCCAGATTGCAAACTTCATTCATTTTGCTTTTACATACCAGGGATAATGACTCATATTCTCTATCTCCATTTCTTTGTATGCACCTCAGTAGGATGGCTCATTTGCAGCCAAAAGAGAATAAAGACCAATGAATGGCAAATTAGATTCTTGCAATTCAGTTTCAACAACCTTTCCTCAAATTTGCAAAACATTTTTGCTAACACAACGCTTTAAAGTCTACAATATATATTTCAGCCTATTTGTAGGTGGGCTCCTTTATTAAATCACAAAACTCTAACTGTAGTATCCTATAAAAACGGCCCTAAGAGTGGCAGGGAAATTACTGTAATTTCCCTCCTTGAAAAAATGGGCAAAACCATCCACAAATTCAAAACATGTTTCTGTGAAAATAGCAAAACTCCTTTTTTTCTTTCAAGAGCTCTGTTTCCCATACTAACATTACACACCACTTATTGGCATTACAGTTCTTGTTTTTCAGGACTATATAATATTACAGTTTAAAAATATGAACCACAAGTTTTGTATAAATTATGAAATTCTCTCTAGAATTACATTTAATAATACAATGTAATCAATCGCCCTATTTTCATATTTCAAAACACCATTCCAGCCTGCCACAACATTAGCCTGTATGAAATATATAGGACATCAGCAAAGCTGCCAGGCTGCTGAGACCATGCTTCCTTAGTCTGCTAACTTACACTTTAAATGTTAACATTGCTTTAACCTTCATGCTTCTGCAAAAGTGCATGAGGGATTTGAAACCTCTCACACCCTCCACAACCACATCATGTCAATGCGCTGAAGTCTTTTCTGGTTACCAAGCTAATGGAAGAGGAAAGAGGGAGTGAAGGGTGGGTGAATGAGCCCTCTGCTCATATTTGGACAACAGGGAAGAGGAAAGTGCCTTGCCTCGGGAAGAGTTAATCCTTCCTAGCCTAGCCTAGCATGACTGCCTGCGTCACAGTGACTTCCCTTGCAGGACTGAGAAGTTTAACACCAGTGTTTGCTTGGGGTTGTGTCCAAAAGCACGGTTGCACCCTGTCAGGAGCTGCAAGCGTGCCTTCCCTCGATGCCGGCCCTCTGTGCAGCCCCTGGGGACCAACAGGGAGCACAATACCCTGGTGCGGTGGAGCTAGAGCAACAGCAAACACAGAGATGAGGTTTTATCACTTAATTGTTCATTTGAAGGCTTTTGATTTAGGAGCTTTTTTTTAAGGTGTAGGCTTACAAAAGAGCAGTAACTTCCGCAGAGTGTGAAAGGGTGTTCTTTCAAGCTTACTTCCCTCTCTAATAGGCTTACAAATTTCCTGTCAGGTTGGTGCTTACTTAGCTCTGAAATTTGTTTTGCTGTAACAAAGTGGAAAAATTAAATTTGCCTAAAATGAAGTGCTTCCAGGCCTACCCACATTTTTAAGTAAGACCTTGATACTGCAAAGCCACAACTCCACTACCGCTGTTGCACTTTATCTTTATGTGCACGTTTCAGTGTTTGCAGAGCCGAATTCTGTGTCTACAAGCGGCCTGTTTTTCAAAGGCATGCTGTGGAGACAAAGGTTGAAACCCAAATCACTTCACAGCAGTCTGCAAGTCTGCCTCTCTCTTCAGAAGTTGTAAATGTGTCTAAGCAAAAAGCAACAGTTCTCCTATCTGTAAATAATGGGCTTGGGTGAAATAGCTTAAATACCTGAAAAAATCCTTGTTTAAAACAGAGAAGGAAATTCTGGTTCTGGGCACCAGCCCGGAATACTTTGGGGCTGGATTAGTATGCAGGAAGTAAAGAAATGAAAAGGCGAACCGTGGCTTAAAAATGTCATTGCACAAACATGCATGCATATTCTCTCAGGCCCTGCCTGGTGGTTCAGTAATGCAGCGGGCAATGATAATGATACAATTTCATAGCTCCACTAATCCCAGGGGATGCACAAAATGCTTGACAAACTGATGTTCTGTATAAGCAATAGGCTGGGCCTTCCTTCTCATCTGTAGAGGAGCGGAAGAGATTACAGTACAAATATAGCAAAATCTGTCTGGTAAGCTCAGAAGCAAGTGGAAGCATAATATATTCCATTCAATGAGCACATTAAAATTTGTATTAATAAAGAAATTCAGACAACTTTAGGCTTAATTAGCAGACAAGCTAGAATTGTTTCATTTTGTTTCGGGGGAAGCAGAGTGGTGTAATAGGAAACAGAATCACATAGAAGACACATAGGCCATTTGTGTGCATAAATCCCTGATTCAGAAGAGAATATGGACGTCTCTGATCTCATTATATGGGAGAGAGAGAAAAATCCTGCCCTGGCAAACTTCATTTATGAACCTTGTTGTTGAGCTCTAATTTCCCCTTCTGCTGCCTTTGCTTTTTGCAGTTTGCTTATGATTTTATGAGTAGATGTGATCCTAGTTTATTAAATGACACCATGTTAGAATCATGTAAAAATTTTCCTGAGTAAGGGGTCTCCTTGTCTGAGCAATGGGTTTTATTTGGGTAGGAAGTTGAGGTCTAGCAAATAGCCATTGTTTCTGGTTGAAGCCTGTAAAGACAGACTGGCTTTGAGGGAGCCTCACTTGGGTGATTGGATTCATCGTGAGAGAAGACTGTCCTTTTTCATAGGTAGGGAACCCTGTCAGACCAGGTGTATCACCTGCCTGCCTAACATTAGGCTCACAAAGTACTCTCCTGCAACAAAAATGACCAAATTCAGTTAGCTTCTTGATTTGTATTAGAAAAAGCTTAATTTTTAGTGCAGTATAAAGTTACATGTTACCAGGCCAAAAGTAGTGTTCACTAGCTTAATACATTGAGATATGTCAGCTGCTTAAAGACAAGAACAAAAGATAGACAATAGACCATAGACAATAGACAAAGAACAATAGACCATAAAAAGCTTGCAGAAAACCACTTTCAACCCCTTCCATCTCTGGAACAAAGCAGTCCAAAAGGCCGAGAAAGGACATCTTGTGCTTTGAAGATCTTGACACAGATGAAACAGCTGCTTTGCAATGTTAACATCTGTTGTTTCCCTGTGGCATATTTCTGCAAGTATCTTCAAGAGGTGTTTATAATCTCAATGACAATTTCTCATGAGAAAAAAAGAACTCTTAAAGTGTTCTTCATGGTCACCTTAACTACAGTCTATTCCAGGAGTATGAAGCAGCAGCTAACAAGCGTCTCTGTTTCACACAAGAAGGGTGCAGGAATGGGATGCTGGCACAGATCCCCATGCCCAAGGAATGGTATCTGTGTAGAGGAACCCGCAAGACTGTGAGGCTCAGAGTGTCAGTTCAGCAGTGAGCAAGGTAAGTGCTGGTGCTGGGTGGCTATTCCTCATCTAGCCTTCTCCCAAAAGCAGAACTGAAATTCTAAGCAGAGCACACATACAACAGCAGCTCCACTCGTCAGCGTGGCTTAGGCTCATACCTCTAAGAAATCAGGCTAAAAATATTCATCATGGGAGCACCTGTGACAGTTGCAATGTCATGGATTATTCAAGGTCTATCAGATGGCAAAGGGACAGATGCTGTGGGCATCTGCAGCATTCACAGATTGTTCATCAATGTTATGAATTTATATATCTCCTGCAGGTTCTGCTACCAACTGTATTCCCAGTTAAATGGCTCAGACAAAGAAGTACATTCACTAAAAGAATTGCAGTGTCCTAGACTTCAGAAACTTCAGTTCCAGAGGAAATATCCTATATTGATTTGATGTGGTTCAAGAAAGTGGTAGGGAAAGGACTAGAAGCTTTATAGCAAGACCAGCTTGCCTCAGAAGAGGCGCTGTGTGCTGTAGATTCAAGACTCTTATGGGTGAAAGAACCATAGAGAACAGCAAAGAAATTTTCTTGGTCTCCATGTAGAAGTTGTTAAAGGTGTATAGAGTGAGACATTCTGATAATCTCTGTATTATTTGAAGAATGCTTTCATTCCAGCAACCATGCTACTGTTCCAATAGCTCTATAGGAATACTTTCCAATAGCTCAAATAGGAATACTTTTCCTTTCTAAGCAGATCCCTAGAAAGATCAAACCCATGATGTACCCAGGATGTTGGGGCCACTTGGTGGCCAGGGCCACTTCCCAGCCCCAGCTCTTCATTCCTCATTATGGCACAATTATGGGACAACTGGAACATTAAATATGTTACATTCATTATGGAGAGCTATGGTCTATAAATGTGACAGTGTGGGATATCTGGTTTCTAATGCAGGCTGTGAAGGGGTGTCCTTTTTTAGCATGGTCAGAGAAGAGCTGACAGGCTCATCAGAGACTTCAAAAAAACTCAGCCTTTCAGTTAGCAAGTCGCCCACTGCTCTCATGTATCCAATTTGTTATAAGGGGAACACCATGCAATATTGCTCGGAGTAGTTACAAGGCATTAGCTGCCATCTGATTTCAAAAAAGTCACTCATTTCTCCGCTGCAGTTCACCAATGATCAGCTATGCACAATACGTCCCTGATCAACTGTCAATGGAAAGTCTTCTTTTGATTTCACTGGGCTTTTAGATTTAGCCTGTCAGAGGCCAGGCCAGTTAATAGAGTAATGTGCTTTAAAACGAAACATGATTATTAGTGACTATTTTCCTCCATTGAAATCAGCAGAGAAGTGTACTTAATTCTTTGTCCTTTAATCAAAGCAGTAAAGCATTTCAGCAATCTGTAAATCTGGCCGTATAGAGTTACAAAATAGGGAAAATTCACAATAGTGCCATTTTTCTTTGCAACTACTTTATCTCAGTGAAAGATATTTAAGCAAACCTGTCACAAAACACACTGCTGTACAATGATGTATAAATTGAACGATGTTCCTGTTTGTTAGGAATTCTTGCCATAAGTTTGCAGCAGAGGGGAAGGGCAGAGAAGAATCATGTTGAAAAGCATTGGTGTTGGTGGTTAAAAAAATCACTATTCCTTTTTAAGACCCCACCTTGTGTCTTTACTAAGCTGTACCACAGGACACTTACAAGCTGTGTTATATTAAAATGTTTAATTAGAAATATGAGTTATGCCTTGCATGGTAACAGGAAACCACCATAAAATATCAAATAATGTATACTCTGATAGTCTCAGACTATCAGAGCAGTCATGCGTAAGTTCAAATCCCTTTTCAGTGGGACATTGATTAAATTCTTTGATGAATCTAAGCCCATGCATTCAGCAGCTTCTTCCCTTTCTCAGCGTGGGTTTAGTTATGTGAAGCCAGAAATGGCCTTTGTATGTTTAGACTTTGGGAGCACATTCAGCTGGAATCTAGCCTTGCACCTAGGGTTAGACCTCTGCAGTAATTCAACTCTGCTTGTTCCTGCTCTGAACAAAGACAAGCAGGGCTACAGAGTTATGTTACTCACTACAAGTTGAGGAATCAGCTTTCCATGTGGCATTATGCTCCCACCCCCTTTCCCACAGGAATTGCGCAATGTAAGTTAAGCTTTTGCCTTTGCCATTATCTTGCTCTAGTGGCTCGGTTCCAACATGCGGCCGTGTACCACCTCATTATTTATATCCTGCTAGCATCTTATTTAGTACCTCAGCTTCCATCACAAATGTATTGGGATAACTGCTTCTTCCTGAATAAGAGACTCATTATAATTGCAGCTTCTCTACAGGGGTCAGCACCTCCTCCCCATGAATACGATAAGGTGCTCTGAGTGCCACCTCACCTGCAAATGGTGTTTTTCCCTGCAGAGTCACTTCCCACAGGCTACAAGCTGCTATTGAATTTCTGCAGTAATATTTTAATTTAATAACTTAATTTAAGATTTAATGGCTTTCTTTCCTGTGCTTTGTAGTATAATTAATTCATGTGATGTGAACTCACTAGACTTGGGCGTCTGAGATGCATCTGTGCATGCAAGGGCTGTAAACACATAAACCTGCATTAGGGTGCATTGAAGGTGGGCAAATGCAGACCTGTGCATGGAAAGAATAAACTATTTTTATCCTTAGGGATAATCAGAAAATAATTTGTTAATAGTTGGGTATGTCTTTTAATCATAACTGTAGTTTGTAATAATAATGGTAAAACCAACGGAAGTCTGGTCCACTGACATTTAAGGTGGCCAAGTCATAGGCTTCCTGGGCCTAGAAGATCTGGCCCAACACCTCCAAATATCATCTTGCATGCATATGTGCATGCCCAGGAGCTGTGGGCACTTCTACCTCTTGAAAACTTAGCTCAAGCAGATACTGCAGAGTCCCTTGAGCCTCACACTGAACAGTCCACCATGGGACTTGGTCTCCTTGGCTTACTTAGAGCTGCGGTGCTGTGCATATCACATGGAAGAGATAAGGCCTGTTGCTGTCATTGAAAATCCTGAATTGCTGGAAGCACTGTAACTGCTAGACTACCAGCTACTTGAAGGCAGAGGTTTCTTGTTCCCTGCTGCTGGTGTTCTTCTGCTTTGATATAATGGGTCAAATATTCACTGATCCAGAGAATACAAATGGCTCTGGCCCTAAGCACTGATTAGAGCATTTGCTCAAGTTCTGTGTTCAAGACCATGCTCTGGATTAGGCAGAGCAGAGGTTTGAAACCACTTTCCAAGCAAACACTTGAGCTGCCCACCTATCTGCAAGTCTGGGCGTGGGTATCTCATTTCTTCAGTTTGCAGTGAGGGCTGAAGAACCCAGCTCCAGGAGACAGGTTGTAGTGCAGAACACCATGGCTAGGTGTGCACACCAGTCTGCTCCACAACTGTACATTTCCCTCTTCTGCGTATCCCTTTCATAGGTGCATTGCTTTCTTGAGGAGCTGAGGAACAAGCACAGAAAACACAAAGAGGAAAAAACACAGCCTCAAAGGTGTTTCCGTAGAGTAACACCTTTGGGTCTCAAGGATATGCTCCTCACTGTGTATGCAGTGCTGAGGTTCCCAGAAGAACACCTTTTCCCCATTGCACATGACCAACAGCTCTAGTGAAAGCATTATAAAAAGTGCTGCCAGCTGCCTTCTATGGGAGCTGGACAAGTTGTGTACGGAGGCCTATTCTCTACAGATGCAATTTACATAAGCACTGAACGCATTTCTCTGTGTGCTGTCAGGGTGCCTGGATCTTTCTCTCTGGAGGCACATCTTCCTCTGTACAATTTCTGTGGTAAGCCAGGTACACCTGTGTACCTGTTTTGCTCAATTAAACCTTTTCCAGGGATGCGAGTCATCTATTTCATGGTCCAGAACATCCTCATTTCATTTCCTCTGCCCTCTGGTGATTGACTTGATTAATACTACAAAAACACTTTGAGACCTCATTGCACTAACTACTGTACAGAAAGAGCAGAGCTTGTCCCAGAATGCTTGTTCTGAAAAGGACAAGATGGAAGAAGCTGAGGAGCAAGGAAAAATTAGAGAGCCCAGACTTTCATATGATCCTCAATTAACTTGGTTCTTAACAGTCCCAGTTAATTTCCGCCGATGAACTTGATATGAGCAACAAATTCTGGTTCCAACACAGGGACTGACCACAGTCCTTAGTGATCCAGAATGAGACAAATGAGTCTCATTGCCCATTTGACATGAGTTTCTAGCAAGCTCCGAACCCTTCTAACAAGCTCTGCCAGCTCTTTCTGATCAAAGAGTGCTTTGCATTCTTCATTTCCATCTGACTCCTGATCAGGACGGTCCAGCACCCTTTCAGCAGGTGTTAGGGAAAGGCCTACATAACTGCTGGGCCTGGCACACAGCTAGCAGCGTGCGGCCAACAGATGCAGCAGTTTGCACAAAAGGGGCCAGAAACTCTGCTGAGAACAACATACAGAGATGCTCAGCAATGGTGGTGACGTGCCACAGGGCATGGTCCCCCACATCCACTGGAGCAACTGTCCCTCCAATATCAGGGCATCTCTCAGCCCAGGCTCCTGAGGGACTATACAGGGTGTCCGCGCCCAGGTGCTGGCGGTGCAGCTGCAGGGCGGCCTCTGTGGGGAGAGGCCAGTGCTGCCCTGTGCCAGACACAGCTGGTTCCAGCTGGTCCCAGCTGGCTCCAGCAGCCCCACCACAGGACACAGCTGAGCCCCTCAGCCAAGCTGGGGGCGCTGGGGGGAAAACAGGTTTCCGAAAGGGCAAAAGGCGGCACAGGCAGAGGAGGAGGAAGCCCAGGAGGGAGCAGCAGCAGAGGGAGCCCCAGGCCGGAGGAGGAGGGCAGGAGGTGCTGCAGGCCCGCAGCAGGGATCCCCTGCAGCCCTGCAGAGACCCCGCTGGAGCAGAGACCCACCCTGCAGCCCGGGGAGGGCCCCACGCCGCAGCAGGGGGATATTTCCTGCAGGAGCTGCAGCCATGGAGAGCCCAGGCGGGAGCAGGTTGTCCCGGAAGGACTGCAGCCCGGGGAAGGGCCCATGCAGGAGCAGGGAGACGTGTGAGGAGGGAGGAGCGGCTGAGAGGGGCTGGGATGGACTGACCGCAACCCCCATGGCCACCCCTGCGCGGCTCAGTGTGGGGGGGTGAGGGGAAAGTGTTTTATTAATTTTTGTCTGTCTTTGTCACCGTTCATATCTATTTTAATTGACAAATTAAATTTTCCCTATGTCAAGTGTGTTTTGCCCATGACAGTAATTGGTAAGTCTTTATCTCAACCCATGAGCTTTTCCATCTTATTTTCTCTCTTAGTAGGAGTGAGGGAACAACTGTGGGGTTTGGACCCTTAGCCAAGGTTGACTCACCACAGGGAGGATGCAGCTCTGCAGGTCTCAGGCTGCAGGGAGTTCCTGGGGCTTCTTGCTGGGGCTAGGGGAGATGGGCTCCTTGTCTGCAGGTGTGTGCTGGTGAAGGATCCATGTCACCAAGTAAAGGAGCTGCAGCAGGAGGTCAGCAGACTGTGCAGCATCAGAGATGATGAAAAGGAGGTTGACTGGATCCTCTCTGATACCTGAATGCAAGGGGAGCCTGACCCTCCAGCTGTACTGAAGGAGGCACAGGCAGAGTCTGTGCTTATTGGATTAGAAAATAGAGACTCCAATGATGGTGAAGGCTGGAAACTCCTCACTTTTGGAAACGGGAGGAAGGTTCCTGCCTTTCCTGAAGACTTGCAATTACAGAACAGGTTTACTGCCCTGGTGGCAGATGAGTGGCTGGGAGCTATGTGCGATGAAGCACCTAAGCAGGTAAGTCAGCCACATGGCAGCACCAGGAGGGAGCAGTGAGTGACAGCAGGGGGTGACTCCCTGCTTTTGGGAACAAAGGATCCCATCTGCCAACCTGACCTGCTGTCTGGGGAGGTTTGCTGCTTGCTAGGGGCTCGGATCTGGGACATAGAGAGGCTGCCAAGGCTTGTCCATCCCTCAGACTATTACCCCCTGCTGCTTTTCAACATGGGCACCAACGACATGGCTGGGGAGATCTGGACCGTATCACAAATGACTACATGACTCTGGTGGCCAGGAGGTGGTTTCCTCCTTGATCCTGCCAGTGAGAGGAAAGGGCTTGAGATGGACTGAACAGATCCTGCTGGTCAATGACTGATTTGCAGCTGGTGTCAGCAAAAGGGATATCTGGCTTCTATAACTGTGGGACCCTCTTTGAGGTTCAAGGACTGCTGGGAGAGATGGTATCCACCTGACCAGGTGGGGAAAAACATCTTTGCCAACAGGTGGTCAACCTGGTGAGGAGAGCTTTAACCCAGGAATGTTGGGGGAGGGAGATCAAGGCCCACAATGAAGTGAGAAGTAGCAAACAGGGTGGTTAGGCAAAGGGTGAAGACTGATGTGGATGAGAGAGGCCTTAAAACCAGCAGAATTGGGCTGAAGGGGGCTCACCCAAAGTGTACGTACGGGAATAAGGAAGTGCCGATAGGACAGGTCTGTAGGGCAAGCTCTCTGGGAAATCAGTGCGCTGGGGGCCTCTCTGCAGTGCCGCTACATTAATGCACGCAGCAGGGAGATCACAGGAATTGGAGGTTTGCATGCAGTCGCAGCGCTATGATCTCACTGGGATCAGAGAGATGTAGAGGGATAACTCACATAACTGGAAGGCTGCAATGGATGGATACAGGTTCTGTAGGAAGGACAGACTGGGATGGCAAGGAGGTGAACTTGTCATTTGCATGAAAGCAGTGGGAGTGCATGGAGCTCTGCCTGGGGATGGATGATAAACCTAGCAGGCAGTCCAATGTGGGCAACGTTGTGGTGGGTGGCTGCTACATACTGTCTGACTGGAAAGAAGTAGATGAGACTTCTTCAGTGGACAAGCTGAAGAAGCCTTATGATTGGAGGCCCTGCTCCTCATGGGGTACCTGAACAACCCCAGTATCTGCTGGAGGGGCAACACAGCAGGGCACAAGCAATCCAGGAGGTTTATGGAGTATATTGATAACAACTTCCTGAGACAGGATCAAGGAACCAATGAGGGGAGGTGGTCTCTGGAGCACACTTACAAGGAAGAATTGTTTGGGGACTGGAAGGTCTGGGGCAGCCTTGGCTGCAGTTATCACAAGATAGTGTGGTTCACAATTTTCAGAGGTGGGAACAAGGCAAATAGTCAGATCATAACCTGGACTTCAGGAGAGCAGACTTTGGCCTGCTCAGGGACCTGTTTTGAAGAATCCCATGGACACAGTCCTGGAGAGGAGGTCCATGACACCTGCTTGACGTTCATCAATCACCTCCTCCAAGCTCCAGAATGTGCAAAAAGTCAAGCAAAGGTGTCATTGATGATCAAAGAGTTGTTGACAAAACTCAAACATTAAAAAAAAGCATATAAGAGGTGGGAGGTTGCTTGGAGAGGTCATCAGTCTCCATTATTGGAGTTATTAAAGATCTGGCTGGATGCAACCCTGAGCAACCTGCTCTAGTGGCCCATGGTTTGAGCAAGGGGATAGATTAGATGATCTGCAGAGGTCACTCCCACCCTTAAGGATTTTCTGTGATTCTGCAAGTCTGCTGTACCCTCCACACCACCGCCTTCTAGAGCTTGGGCACTGCATTGGGTTTGCGTGGCAAGGTTTTGGTAGCAGGGGGGGCTACAGGGGTGGCTTCTGTGAGAAGCTGCTAGAAGCTTCCCCTGTGTCCCATAGAGCCAATGCCAGCTGGCTCCAAGATGGACCCGCCGCTGGCCAAGGCCGAGCCAATCAGCAATGGTGGTAGTGCCTCTGTGATAACATATTTAAGAACGGGGCAAAAAACAACCTGCATGACTGCAGCTGGAGAGAGGAGTGAGAATATGTGAGAGGAACGACCCTACAGACACCAAGGTCAGTGAAGAAGGAGGAGGAGGAGGAGGTGCTCCAGGTGCCAGAGCAGAGATTCCCATGCAGCCCGTGGTGAAGACCATGGTGAGGCAGGCTGTCCCCCTGCAGCCCATGGAGGTTAACAGTGGAGCAAATAACCACCTGCAGCCCATGGAGGACCCCACACTGGAGCAGGTGGATGTGCCCGAAGGAGGCTGTGACCCTGTGGGAAGCCTGTGCTGGAGCAGACTCCTGGCAGGACCTGTGGACCCATGGAGAGAGAGGAGCCCACGCTGGAGCAGGTTTGCTGGCAGGATTTGTGACCCTGTGGGGGACCCACGCTGGAGCAGTCTGCTCCTGAAGGACTGCACCCCATGGAAGGGACCCACGCTGGAGCAGTTCATGAAGAACTGCAGCCCGTGGGAAGGACCCACGTTGGAGAATTTCATGGAGAACTGTATTCCGTGGGAGGGACCCCACGCTGGACGAGGGGAAGAGTGTGAGGAGTCCTCTCCCAGAGGAGGAAGGAGCAGCAGAGACAACGTGTGATGAACTGACCACAACCCCCATTCCTCATCCCCCTGTGCCACTCAGGGGGAGGAGGTAGAGAAAATCAGTAGTGAAGTTGAGCCCATGAAAAAGGAGAGGATGGGGGGAAGGTGTTTTTAAGATTTAGTTTTTATTTGTCATTACCCTACTCCGATTTGACTGGTAATAAATTAAACTGATTTTCCCCAAGTTGAGTCTGTTTTGCCCGTGACGGTAATTGCTGAGTGATCTCCCTGTCCTTATCTCGACCCATGAGCCTTTTGTTACATTTTCTCTCCCCTGTCCAGCTGAGGAGGTGAGTGATAGAGTGGCTCTGGTGGGTACCCGGTGTCCAGCCAGGGTCAACCCACTACAGGCACCTTACTCTTGGCTAACAGGAACTGCTTCCTGCCACAGTGCAGAGCTCTTAGGAAGAAAGTACAATGCAACCACTGTTGCAAATTAGAACTTAAGCTGTCTTCCTTTATAAAGACAAAGAAGGTGTTAGTGGTGGGCAGCCTTCCTTTACACAGTATCCTAGAGACCTGAGCATAGTTTCAGGATGGAGGAAGACTGAAAATTGATTTCCTTTTCTACCTGGGAATGACAAGGATTCAACCTTCCTATCACTTCCAGATTTTTGTGGGGTGAGGAGTTTCAAGAGTGCTCTGCTGGAAGTGATCCACAGTGCAGAAAAGAGAGAACTGAAGACAAAACCTCTCTGCAGAAGTCCAGGGGCTCAGAGCAGCCAGCCAGGAATGCAGAGACCTCATCACAGTCCATGTCCCTGTAAATGCATTTTACATTAACCTATTTCTAGCTCGGATGTGTTCTGAAATAAAAGGACAGTGCAAATGTTGTTTTTAAGAAGATCCTCTTTGGTATCTGAGGTCACGTACGCTCTGGGAGTAGCCACTGGAATGTGAGGCAGGATCCTGCTTGCTGGATCTCCCTCCCCGTGGGCACAGGCTGTGAGAAAAGTCATAAGCCCAGAACCTCAAGATTCTGGAAACACTAAGGTAAATAAATAAATAATAATAATTAAAAAAAAAAAAAAAAAAAAAAGATTCACAGATCAGTGGACTCATCGACNAGAACCTCAAGATTCTGGAAACACTAAGGTAAATAAATAAATAATAATAATTAAAAAAAAAAAAAAAAAAATCAAGCTTCAGAGTTCAGTGGCCTCCAGTGCTAGGTGGCAGCTGAGCAGGGATTTTCAGGTATTGATTCAGTCACCCAACTCACATTTTGGTCCTTCATGTTCTTTTTCAGATCTAGTATCAGACACCTGAAAATTCAGGCACTCTTGCAGTCACATAGAGCACAGGTGGGTGCCTCATACATCTTATTCAAAGTCACCTAAGTCCATGCCAGAGCTAGAAATTAAATGTTATGGTGGAATCCCACCTGCAGCCCCGAGCCTTAAAAGCTGCTGTCTCTGTCATAAGAATCTGTCTCACTGTCACACCTGTGAGAAGGCTGCCAAGGACAGCTGCAACCCACAGAAGAGCCAAGATCTCCACTGACACTTTCAGCAGAAGTCTCATCTTGTCACAGCTAAATTTCCTCAGGATGGTTTCACTCAATATTCTTGCTTGAGCTGACTCGGTGCTTTTGTGTGAGATTCAAATAGCTCTTTCTGGTCAGGACCTCAGGAAGAAGTACAGTTTGTTGTATCGCTGGTTTTGTCATTTTAGGTATGCACACACTGGAAGGCTTTGATGAATTACCTTGTGAAGAACCATTGCTCTATGGATATAACGTCTTACTACAATGAACAACCCTCATCACCTTCAGTAAGAAACGGCCCTGCACCTGGTGCTGGTAGAACATAGATCCCACTCCATCCCTGCAGCTTCCACGAGACAAAACATCACACAAACTGAACAGTTGTACAGATTTTCCAAAAACTCCCCGTGAGTTCCGATGTTCTCTCATTTCTCCCTCTCCCAGACACTACATCTGTTCCTTTAGCAGCTGCTGGCAGACAAGACAAGCCCAGGTGCCAACCAATACTATACAATCTTCTACTGAATTAATTTTCCACTTTTTAATTAAATTATGGGCCAGATCCTCATTGGATTTAATACAGCAATTGCCTATTAAGCAGCTGATGGTCTGGCCTTGTACAGAGATTATTCTTCCTCTCTCTTTGGAGCAAGAGCACAACTGAAGAGTTAGATTTTGATCTGACACATGAAGTCAGTGAAAACACTGATTGTTTTGTGTCTGATGCATCTGTCATGAGAAACCATTAGTTTTCCAAAAAGCTGGGGAAAATCCACGCCATTCAAAAAACAAAGAAGAGAAAGAAAGGTTGTAAAAGATACTATAAATCTTTTATTTCTTTTTAGTTACTATGCAATGCCCTTCATTTTGAAGGAAATGGTACAATCAATGATCTGTACTTCTTTCTCAGGAAAAGAAGATATTTGCACTAACAATTCAACATTTACTGACAAAAGACAGCTTACAGAAAACGCTCATGGTGGGGGGAAAAAAAAAAATCATATTTTGTGATTCCACTTGTTATTGTGGATGATTCCATGAAGTGTTACAATGTCAGGAATTTCAAGTGTGCATTTAAAGAAAGCTTCTAATTCAATATTAATGCAAAAGAACCATCTAAACCACTGGTGTTTGAAATCACCCTGATTTCTTCCTATCCACAGTTTAAAAAAGTCTAATCTGAAAGTCTAAGCCCATTATACAGTACACCTGGCCTTACCACTGCACATTGATTTATAAGAGTAGTCAACACATACTCAATTAAGAGTAGATTTCTTACAAATAGAAACTGCTGTTGGAAACAATGTATTTCCTACCTCTACTTAGTTACTAGTCTCTGATCTGTTATATAAAATTAAAATTTTGCTTTCAAAAAAAATATTTGTTCCTAAATGGCTGTTAGAATTATGGTTGGTGCTGTTAATTGTAAGAAAAGCACAGGTGGGAAACCACTTGACAACACACTTCACACGCCCAAGGACAGACCTTTGGTAAAACTTAACCAAAGGAGAAGAGAAAAAGAAAACCACCATTACATTCAAAATCTGAAATATATTCATCACATAATATTACCTATTTTAGTACTGAGAGTGGAATATTGAATTTAAATGAACAAAACTTAAGAAATTTGCCTAGGATTTCATTTATACAATACAATTCAAAGTTTACTTCCATAGTCTAGGGTCCTTCAGTCTGAAGAATATATTTTTCCAAGTAAGAAAATACAGTTTTTGAATTAGATTTTGGATATTTTCCCTGCCTACCCTGCAACTGCCTACTGTGTTGGCCAGGTGAGCTCTGGAGAGTTGCTGTAATCAATACTTGCATTCACACAGAATCAGGGATAACTTGAAATAGTCTTCAGTTTACGTCCTTGTTCACTGCCATGGAAGGTGAATGTCTAAATTGTGTTTTTAAAATTACTCAATCAAGGGATAATTGTAGGTTTTACTATAAAGCCTTTTCCAAGACATTGTTTGCATCAAACACACCAATACTCTGGGGAAATAATACTGCTCATCTTCATTTCCTAGCTGGAGCTACATTTACACATCTGGGGCTTAGTCTTGCCAGCCTTAACATGTGCATAATGATATTCACAGCAGTCATCCTATCAGTAGCGGTAGGTATGCCCAAAGGAGTAAATTCATACAGATGATTAAGTGTTTGCAAAATCAAAGGGATTTTAAAACAAATGGTATTAACTTTAAATGTTAAAAACGCAAGGGAAAGTTCAAGCATGACAAGACAGACAAAGATAGCAGAGAACAGTCTGCAGCACGATCATCAGCTTAGTTTACAACTACTGTGTAATACACTTCTCTCACCGAATCAGTGCAGCTCCTGAATTTGCAGGGGGAAATGGAGGCCAAAGTTTGGGCTGGATTCCATGAGCCTTGTTTGGACAAGAGGCCCTTTGAGAAACAGCTTTCACAGCACTCCTTGTTCTCCCCCAGTGATTGTGCAACCTCAGATCCTCCACGCTTCCACCAGAGACCTCAGATTGAAATTCCAGGCCCTTATTCACAAAGAAATGTAAATATACACTTAACTTCAAGCACATGAATAGTCTTACTGATTTTTCAAGTGGCTCAAGGTAGTGTCTACTCACAACTTCAAACTTCAGTTTAGGCTTAGGACCGTTGCTGAACCAGAAGTTCTGCAGAAGGATCACACATGAATTTCTATATGTTAAAGAAGCTGCAGAGAAGAGCACTTTTATCTATTCTTTTCCCCTCTCTTTTGTGATCTACACAAAAGTCTTAAGTAGACACATACACAAAAAACTCTGTTTTCCTGGGAGATCTTTCTTTTTAAAATCAAGCTCTAGAAATCCCAGCCTAGTCTGTAGACGTTAACTGAGAAAAGTACAGCAAAGAAACTAAGCAGTTGTGATGTGCTCCTACAGCAATTCTTATTCTCATACCCAGCTCATTACGGGTCCATGGCTTTAAAACCAGACTGCTTAGAAACGTTTGCAGTGGTGTTTAGTAGCACCTATTGAATAACACTTCCTAATCAACAGGTAGGGAAAAGGACCCGCCTGTTAAAGATTCAACAGTTGCATCTTTACCTGCTGGAATAAGAAATCCCGGTATGGATGTAGCCCTCTTCCAGACTAAATACAAAAATTCCACACACACTTTTGCACATAATGGAATAGCAGGAGACAGAATAAATCCCCAAATATCGCTTGCAGAGAAATTTAAGGATTCCAAATATTGATGTTTTAAATACTGAACACCTGTATCCCAGGTGTCAGAGGAGCATATAAGTTTTATAACACAGCAGAACGCATGCCAGCCTCTGCTTTGCTGTGAGGCAAGCTCCCCCCTTCACTCTCCGTCCTAGCAAGGCAGTGCAAGCTCTGGGATTCTTTGCTAAGGCCCTGTGCCTCTGGGGATTTATCCCAAAAAGTATGACCGGTACAGAGAAGCACCAAGATCAGCACAAGACACGTTTTCAGTTGGTCAGAGAAGCTTTGCTCTCCATTCGCAAGCAGACTTGGTCTTTTTTTTTATAAAACCAAAAGTGAAAAAAGGAACGGAAAAGCGAGCCAGACCACGCAGGGTATCTCAGAAGGAGAGAAATGGCTAAGTGTCATAGTTCTGATGTTTCAGACACAAGGGAAAAATATTTTCACAACTGGTTTACTGTTTAGTACCCTGTAGATACATAATATTTGACATTTATAGCAGTTTCTATACTTTATGACCTAGAATATACTTTAGATCACTAATGAAAAATAAACCCATTCAGAGGACTGGAAAATAATGTGCATAACAACTTACTTTCAAATGCAAGGTTATGAAGGGATTTTTTTTTAACTTTCAAAAATATCTGTAAGAAAATATTATTTTACATACCTATATTACACAGCGAAATAAACTTTGTTATTTACAAGGTTTCAGTACAAAAGAAACCACAGCCAGACATTTACTCATGGTCTAGATAACCTCAGTTGTCTCATATCAGTCAGTACAACAGAGAGATTCTCCTTCACTCTTTTTTGGACTATTTCAGTGATCATTTCAGCTTTTAGTGGCTACTAGTAGTTGTATAAAACCTGTGTGCAGACATCCACTTATTAACCCTATTACAGTTAGATATGGGTAGTTATGCTCTCAAAGCAAGGCTGCACATCTGCTTGGCAACCACAGTAACTTGAGTATAACTCAGTTGCATATTGCAGGGGAAAAAAAGAAATCACTTAGTGCAGACACCTGAGCCATAGCATTCTAAGGGAGCTTCCCTTAGAAGAGGGAAGCTTTGGATTTGGGTATTTCACAGCCCAAAATGAGAGCATGGGAGTCATTAAGAAAACAGTATATGGTGTATTTGCATAACCCTAAAAGTTATTTTTCCTACTGAAGTGAGGATGAAGTAGTCTTTCACAGGTTTTTCCTAGTTTGTGTATTTTAGGCAGAAAATACAACACACAAACACAATCTATTTGGATCACACTGGCAAAGTTGCTCATATAGTCTTAACTAATCAAAAGCTGCTATCTACCTATTGTTAAACAACAAACTTTGCTCCCGGGGTGGAAAGGACATGGAGTACTTTGCTATTTGTGGTATAACTGTAAACAACTGTGGGGAAGACGGTATTAACTATGCTTCAAGTTTACATCACACTGTTAGTTTCCATTATTTAAATGAACTCAAGCTTATCTTCAAGTTCACCTCATCACTATTGTGCTTTAAGGGGAAGGAATTTTGCATTAGAAACTGCCTCCACATCAGTGTTTGCTCACACACTTCAGATCCCAGGACAAAGATCTGACACTGCTGCCTACGTGGGAGACCAGTTCAAGAGTTGAAAACAAGTTCAGGCAATACTCAAGGCAGGCAGCACTGCACTCCCTCTCCCCTCCTGTTCAACGAGGGACTTGTGCAATAACTTTGGAGGCATGTCCTCTCCTTTTCTCTAATGCTATAGCTCAGCTTCATACCATAAAAATTAGCAAGAAAGGAAATATGAAATCCCTAATGAAGAGGAAATTGCTTCGCGGTAAGGAAGGAAAAAAGGAACACCCAAAACCCCTGCCTGCAATGCCTCCCAGCCTGTGCTCCCTCCCATCACTTCCCATCACAGCTGTGTTTACTGTGGTGCAGAACCTGTGACATGCTCACGGCCAGGAGCACCCAGCCAAGAGGCCACCCTCTCGAGGGACAGCTTACTCAAGCATACTCTTGCACATGACCAACCTGCTTCTACTGCCTTGACGTGTACCACAGATGTAACCGAGAGCTCTGCCATTTGCTTCAGGGGAAGCCAGGCAGCCTGTAACGAGCACTGGCATAGCTCTGTATCTGCCTGTAAGAGTCCCAGCACACACCAGTGCACAGACTCCTTATCAGGGTTGCAAACTTCCTGAGCTCCCTCAGCCCATCTGCAAGTTCCCATCAATTAAGAAGGGACCAGGCACATCAAACCCATTTCATTGAAATTAGTGGAGATCTCTCCCTTACACCTTCCAGGGGGACTGGCTACCAATCCATGAAGGCTCGCACCAGGCAACAAAGCAGCTTGTTGCAATACCGACAGGGGCCACAACTGAAGAGAAACGGGCCAGAGAAGGGAAAACAGTATCTCATGCTTCTCAGCTACCAACTAATCATGCACTCAGAGCTACGTGGTCATGTCCTGAAAGTTGCTGGCTCCTTCTAAATAGTATTAAATACTCTTAACTTCTGCTGATAAGTAGATGTCAAAGGCATTTAGCATCTTGTAGGGTCAGGCCTACTGGCAGATGGTTGAGGGAAAGGCTATGCGTGAAGAGGGTAGAGAGGAAGGGAGAGAAGTGGGAGTGGAGAGGGAGAGAATTGCCCTGAGTTTCATCCTCTACAAATAAGTCAATGGTTTTATCATCAAGCACTGAAGGAGTTAAGCACTAAAGCACAGACACTTAATCAGCTTTCCCCCTTCCTTTCACATGTGATTGGAATGAAGCTGCACCGAAGCGGCCCAAAGGGCTTATAACAGCTCAATTTCGCAGCCTTCAGTTTTAATCCCCATCACCCAGGCTAAGCAGCATGGTGGTGCTGGGGCTGCTACTCCACAGCAGTCTGAGCACCTGGATGATGATGATGGTGGTCATCATCTTCCTCTTCCTCCTCCTCTGCAGCCTGCAGATGGCTGGAGAGCTCCTGGATCACAGCAGCCCTACCAATCTGGTCATTTCGCCTCTTCTCCATAATCAGATCCTCCAGGCTCTGAAACTCCAGTGTGTGGCTGCGCTTGTCACCCAGCCGGATCTGCAATCGGTAGGGCTGCTTGCCTATGCGCAGCTCCCCGCCGATTTTAAACTCCCGCTTGCCATACCGGCACCAGGCAGCGAAACACTCAGAGTTTCTCCAGCTCAAGTCCCGGTCCTTGCAACCCACCTGCTCCAGGGCATTGCGCACCACCATGGCCGGGCTGAGGGGTTTGTAGCGGTACAGCTGGTTGGCAATGCGGCCCCGTCTGCCCTGGCTGGCATCGGTGAGGAAGCTGTTCACCACCTCCAGCCTATGCAGGTGCACAACTTGAAAGTCCCCGACATAGACCACCCAGTGCGGATACTGGGCCTGGCACACAAACTCCACCAGGTCACCTGGTTTGCACCTATTCAGCAGGTTCTCCGGCGTGTAGGTGCTCAGATGCCCCCCACCTCCTTCATCACCCTCCTCCGGCAGCATGTCCTCTTCAGAAAAGCTCTTCTGGTAAATACACTCGTCCCGGTAATAGACCGAGCACTCCACCTCATGCAGCTGGGGATCGTAGGGTTGCAGGGCAGGATGCTCACCCCCCAGGTCATGCACTGAGTCCTGCTGCTGCTCCAGCTCATCATCATCATTTGAAAAGATGTAGGAGACCCCGATCCTGGGCCCTTCATCTCTGTCCATACCTGTCGGGTCGGCCGTGGGAACTTCCTTGTAGTTCAGATGGGTCAGCTTCTCCACCTGGTTCCCCATGCCCGCTGCAACGACAGACACACAGCAGGGCCATGAAGGCAGGCAGGGGGTGAGCGGCTTCCAGAGAAGCAGCGGGGTGACAGGGCACGGCTCCCCCCTCCACACGCACCCCACCTCTCCCCGCTGCAACACAGCCCTTGCGAGAGCCCCCGGGGGCTGCGAGAGCCCCTCGGGGAGCGGCAGCGGGGGCCGGGGCGGGGGGCGCGGACCCCCCTACCTGCACGGAGGAAGGCGACGCGGCACCGCCACCTGTTAGGCGGCAGCGAGGAGGAGGAGGAGGAAGGCGCAGGAGCCGCCGGGGGAGCGGGCAGGCACCGAGTCACCTGTTAGAGGAGGGCTGCAAACGCCGGGGGAGGTCCGGAGGTCCGAGTTGGGGATGGCCGAATTGCGCTCCCCGAGAGCCGCACAGGCGCGCACCTGCCCGCCGCCGAGCCGAGCCCAGCCCAGCCCAGCCGAGCCGGGCTGCCGGCCAGGTGCGCCTGCCCCCGCGCCCTCCCCCGGTACCGGGCGGCTGCAAACTTACCCGGCGGGGAAGGCTGCGCGGTGCCGGGAGCAGCTCTAGGGCGAGCGGGCGGTGGCGCGGCGGCTGGGGCTGGGCGCGCAGCGCGGCTGGATCGTGATCATGGCACCGGCCCGGCGCGGCTCCGCGCTCCCCCCGCAGCAGCAGCGCCCGTGCGCCGCGCTGCCGGCACTGGGGCTGTGCAACAAGCGCCGGAGAGGCACGGCCAAGGGGAGGGAGGCTGGATCCGGCTGCGGACGCCCCGGCGAGGGCTCAGCCCCCAGCATNTTTTCCTTCCCCCCCTACCCTTCTTCTCCACCCCCCCTTCCTCCTCCCCGCACCTTTTTCCCTCTCCTCTCTCCTACATGCCAAACGCCTTGCTCCCCGCCGAGGCTGATTTGCAAGGGGAGGTCGGGCGGCAGGGCTCTCGGCGCCGCGGCTGCAAAGCTCTTCGCGGAGCTTGGCAGCGGGAGCGGGCGTGCAACACACTCGCACACAAACTCGCACACACACACGCTCACAGGCGGCCCCTTTAAGGGAACGGTGCCATAAGGCAGCCCAACCCGCCAGTTTGGGTGAGGGGGAGTAACTGGGAGCCGGAGTTTGCCTGGGACAGCACCGAGAGGTGCAAAGGCTCGGTGCGGGGCCGTGGGAATCACCCCGCTGCACCCCTAGGGGCGCGCAGCTGCCCGCGGGGAAGCCCCTCTCCGCGCAGCCCCTCTCCGCGCAGCCCCCGCGGGGACGCCGGGAGGTGCCTCCTTGGGGCCGCAAACAATAGCAGGGAAGTTGTGAAGCGAACAAAATCAAAGACCCCGGGTCTCCTGGGCTGACTTAGCGTCTTCCATTCCTCCATGAGCGGAGCGTGTAATTAGTTTTATTAATTTGTTTCCGACTCGAAGAGATTGCTCTCTTTTTCAATATAGAAGATTATGAGTCTTTCCCCGGGAAAGGCATTATCAGAACTGGTGGGAATATTTTTCTATCTGTGTTTTGGAGAACGCAAAACAATATTCTGCTTTTTCATTAATGCCTAGTTAGCCTACTAGGTGGGTTTATTATTCGTACTATTTTAACATGCACTGGTAAATCAATGCTGTTAAAATAGACTACAGACACAATTTATGGGAGCTACGAGTAATGTCTCTAATTTTGTCTCATGTATTCCCTTTGTCTGTTGTCTTGTAATTTATAAACCCAACTGCACACCGCTGTTCTGAGGATTCACTAAACAGCGGCGAATGAAGGAACAAACGTAGTGTTACCAGGGTGCTGGGCACTGCCCACGGACTCAAAGAATACCATTTCCATCAGATTATACGCCCCTGTGGTTTCAAATATAGACCTGTCCTTCAGGGTGGGGAGAGGAGCTGCTGCTGGGGCTGGGGGATGCACGCTGTGCCCTGCCTGGGACAGCGGGGCAGGGGACTGCCTCAGCACTGCAGCAGGTGACAGGCGGCCGGATCAGGACCTTTTTGTTTTGAATTCACCTGGTGGCTCTGTCTAGGGGAGCATTTTAGAGAACTGAAAAGCACATCAGGGGTGTGCTTTTGAAATTAATCTCCCAAACACCCACCCTTCCCCAACACACACACACACACTTCAGTTTGCATCCCGGTGTGGTTTCAAACAAGGCACACGCATTCCTTCCACATTCAGCTAAACTGGATGTATTTCAGCCGCAGCACTGGACCAAGGCTGGTTGAGAAAACCTCCAAAATGTGTTTAACGTAGATGTCATTTTTCAGCACTGCCTGTTTCGCTCTACAGTTCCCCTCCTCTATAGCTGCTGTTGGACAAAAGAGGGCCCTGCTTCATAGTCAGAGCTTTGTGAAATTGGTTCAGTAATTAAGGACAGGCATGTGTAAAGGTGAGAGTATCCTAAAAGGAGGAGCTAACTGAACATAGAAGTGACTTTTTCGTGTTCTCCCATTAGTATTGGAAGCTGTGTCTCAGCACCGTACCTTACTATCTTTGGAGCTGTTTTATTTCTTGGCTAAAATGGTTTGGCAGCCCTGTGTTGAAGGCCAAGTTTCCTTTTGAATCTGCTGCAATGTGTGGAAAGTTGTGTCTGTGCAGGAGTAGAAACTCAGTATTGCCCAGAGGAGTCACTTGTGTGCGCATGCACATTCACACATGCTCGCAGCTCTCTATCTTGTTCTCTCATTTTTTCCTGTCTGCTTCAACTCACCCCAGTACTTAATTTTCTGCACCTTTGTCAGCTGCTTTGATCTCTCTGATCTCTTTGAGTTTCCTTTCAATGACTGCTCCTCAGAATCCACATTCTCTGATCAATCTGCTGCTTTCTAGGATCAGAAACCATGGGTGAGTATTTTTGTGTCATAAAACACACACATAAATAATGGCGTACTGCGCCTGCAGATAAGACATTGGGTGGAAAATCCACAAAGGACTTACAGTGCCTATATATCACCTGGGCTGGTGCCTAAAATTATGATGCTTAAAACTTCTGCATGCTTAACCTCTAAGCCTCAAAGCAGCTAAACTCCACAGGCACAAGGGATGGGGGCTGGTGGCAGTGACATGCTATCTTGGTGACTATGCTTCTAAGGAGAGCATTGACCTCTTGCATAGCTTTTAAAAAAAATTATTTTGGTGCTTATCTGCTAAAGATAATCCAGTCTGTGGATCTGGAATGGAGGGAGGAATGGTTGCGCAGTTGCTAAGCTTGGAACCTAAACAGCAGGGCAGAGTTGAAGACACACCTCTGACCTTGCTATTGGAGGCTCCTCAGCTGGGTGTCTCCTTGCTCAGTGTGCTGGCATTTGTTATCCAATTTTGAGATATTCAGCTACTGTGCGCACAGAGGGAACACTGTGGATACCACAGTTACAGCTGTGCTAGAACACTTCCAAAAGTCAACAGGGATGCCCACACTTAAATACGGTACCTCCCTGGGGTCACTCTCAGGTCTCAGTCACTTGCTCATCCAGATTGTGTATTTGTTCCTTGTAGATTCTCTTTTGGAGTGAAAAATCCACCCTAGACAAAACCTGGGTGTGGTTGTGGGGCTGGTCCATTCCAGGTAACTCCCCCAGCTGAGTCCCCTCAAAGACCGCAAGGAAGCAGGAGTTAACCTATGTGAGGCCTGGCTCCCTCCCTCTACACAGCTCTCCAACACTTTCCCAGCTGAGTTTGCACATCCGTATGCTCTCAATCTATTGTTGAGTGCAACAACACATATCTGCAGTTTCATGTTATAAAAATACCATTCTAGTGGGTTGCAACATGGCTCATAGGATATTTGAGATGCTTGAGACTTTGATTGCCCATAACACACACTCTAAATAGTAATTTCCCTTTTAAGGACAAATAGCCCGCCATGATGCAGGGCTCTTAGGAAACCCAAAGCTGCATGGCTATATAGTCCATTGATGTATACAGAACGCAGAGAGGACTGTACCTCTTGGCTTAGAGACTGTGGACCATCTATGGAGCAGGTACATTTATTAGTCTATCTGACTATGTAGCTGATATGGTCCAGGGACCTTTGTAGTGCTAGCTCTGGTTGCTTTAAACTTAAGCTCTCTAGTTTTGAGAATTAGGTGTCAAAGATATTTTGTTGCCCCAATGCTATATCATCTTGTTGCTCCAATGCTATCTTATCTTTAACCTTACACACATCTTACACCCAGAGATTAAAAAGGTGATGTTGATTTGAAATCACTATTCATCCTTACTTGGATGTGAAATGCTGTGTTCCCATTGTTATTGTTATTAAAAGATACCCAGTACGAGAAGAAATAAGTCTTCTCGTTATACATTTATATTTTTCCTTAGAGAGCAGTGCTTCTGCGTAAGACAAGGTTTAGTGTCGTGTTCTGTAAGCATGTTGTGTTTTGCAGGTATTCAGCCAGCTGATGGCTATGACACCCTTGAATTATTTAATAGCTTCCATTTCTTTTTTCAGTAGAGTTTTATGAGAACTGAGATAAACTATGCTCCATTTGGCATGTAAGCACTCTACTGCATCATAGACCTAGAAACTAGAGTGCTTAAATACCACAGTGGAAGTAGGGGCACGGGAGGAATTAACCACTTCCTAGTGAAGTCCATGGAAGTTCTTCCATGGAGTTCTGTAGAAATCAATCATGCCCTTAACTGAGGGAGATGTGTGACCTGAGAGCTCCTTGATGGATGGTGTCCTTCCATGACAGCCATAGCTAAGTCCACCAAGGAAATTTGGATTCAGAATTATAACATTTTGTTTATTGCCTCTTTGTCCTCCAGTGGAAGCTGCATCCCTGAGTCAGGCACCAAGTTCTTGTAAAGCCAGGAATGCTACCTAAAATGAGATTTAAAGCTGGCATGCCTGAGGTAGCTGTGGGGAATAGGACATAGAGTTAGCGTCCTGACGACTGTTGGAAAATGGCGCTTCCTTTCACTCATGTTACACAGCCTAATACTCTCCCAAGGTTAAGTGCTTTAATGAGGTTGGCTGTTTCTCACACACAAGAGGTAATGGTACCACATCACTTAATAAAAAGCATTAATATTTCAGATTGCTTCCTTGGGGTATGAAAGACCAAGGTTGAAGTCTCTCATCTCACTGAAGGAACTTGAACCAATATCTCCCAGGAGAGTACTGAAAGTCACCAGACTGTAGGCTATTTTTGAGCAAGTCATGCGTTCTCTGTCCCACTGAAGCTGTTCAGCTTTGTATGGGCTTATTAAATACCCATTCAGTCAGTCAGGGAAAAAAAAGAAAAGAAAGACAACGGCTCTTAGATCAGATGCAGGAAGGGGATAAGAGTGCTTTGAGGTCCTCTCTAATGAATATTCAGATGTCTCACGATCATACAATATCTTAATCAGGAGTCATTCAGACAGACCCACCAGAAAGATCTGAAAGTTTTTCTTTTAGGACGTGCTCATGGAAGAGTTTTGTTCCTGTCTTCTCAGGAAGACATTGGGCCTCTGGGTCTCATGTATCCTGCATGACTGGTGTAACCCAGATGCTATTAGATATCAGCTGCTCTTGGTTTCTGTTGTGTTAGAGCCATACTGATACCTTTGTTGGACCAGGCCTCATGAAGTGACCTAGGAAGAGGCACGACTAGTTTGGGACTTCTCTTTGGGCTTATGTGTGAAAGCATGGAGCTATCTCTACTCGCTGGCTCTGCTTGGGTCTCCAGGAGAAATATTGGGAATTCAGATAACCAGAAAATTTATGCACCTCAAAATCTTGACAAATATTGTGAGAGTCTTGGTATTTCTAAAACTTGAGAGTCATGATATTTAACATGACATGAAAGATATAATGAACCTCTGGTGTCAGGAAGGTTTTGTCTGCATTTAGCCTGTAAACCTTTGATGACACCGAGAGGTGCTTCTGAATGTATGATCTTTTGTATTCCGTATAGCGTAGCATGGCCCACCACATATTCAAGACCTGAAAGTGTGGGGAGCTGCAGATTAGAGAGAGACCTGCATCTTGAGAACAGAGAGGGGAAATTCTAACTGTCATGTTTATCACACCAGCAAACTCTGTTTTTTCTAAAACTCGCTGGAAGCTTATGGCTCCATTAACTACTTTCAACTTTGTGACTAAATGTGATCCATGGCAAAATAAATTGCTGAGTTTGCCAAAGCCACAGAGTTTTTGACTGAGGCATCCAAGCTGTGTCTCCAAAGAAGCTCTTCCACTGTGAGATTTTAATTGGTGCATTCCAGCAAATGAAAACGAAGTAATTCATATGTCAGTGGAGGCCTGGATTCTTAGGAATTGCTATCAAACTGACTTGAGCAGCAGGCAAAGCTTAATTAAAATGCAGTCTGTTTTTTTTTTTCCAGAAAATAGCAACTATATTTCAAACATAACTTAACAAGGAAGGAGGTACAGCACATGCATCTTTCCAGCATGAGAACTACTAGTCCCTTGCATCTCTCATCTCTCTCTCATGCTGAGCTTCTCCCCTAGAAGCTCCTCCTTTAATGTGTCTTTTAGCACGTCACTGGACTGCTGGCTGCCTTGGTAGCACAGCGTGACTTTTCGTATGCAGCCAGGAAAGGGTGGGACTGCTGTGTTCAGTGGAGAAACTTATGATTGCTCCTGGTGTGCAATACCTAAGCAGAAGCCATTAGTAAAGGGAAGGAGCCTTTACTTTGGCCATTGCCATGCTGCTAACAAAACATTTAAGTATTAAAAGTAATGTGAGGTAAACACATCACACCTTCCAGCAAAACTTTGATGTGACTGCAGGTTACCCAGAGAAGTTGTGGGTGCCCCATCCCTGGAAGTGTTTATGGCCAGGTTGGATGGGGCTTTGAGCAACCTGATCTAGCGGAAGGTGTCCCTGCCCATGGCAGGGGGGTTGGAACCAGATGATCTTTAAGGTCCCTTCTAACCCAAACCATTCTATGATTCTACGTTTCTGTGATTCTATGTTTCTGTGATTCTATGATTCTGTGATTCTATGACTATGTGCTCATGCCTTCATTTTAAATGGGGAGGGACAGATGAACCACCCAGCAAAGTGGCTCCTTCTGTGATGCCGGTGGTGTCTGTGCCAGAATATGAGGCTGATCATGTCAGAACACCTGGCCATCCACAAAGTGGTAACACAGCTGGGGATCTGTGGGGTCTGCTGTCTTTATCCTGTCTTTGGATGCTTGCTGATTTGACCCAGAAGTAGTGGCCACAGCTGCTCCCCACAACCATGTCTGCAGGTCCGTGGCAGGGTAGAGGAGCAGGAGTCGGGCGGTAATGCACCTTGTCACTCACCCATTAGATTGGGAAACAGGTTAATATTTTTCTTCCCTAGCCAATGGAAAGCAACAGAGATACAAAGCCTCAAAACACCTGCGGAGGTGATGGCTAGGGCTTTCCGCTGGACCTGTTCCAAATCCAGCAGAGCAGGACTCATCCCCTTGCTGGTCTCAATTGCTGAGGCTGCAGTGCTGCAGTGGGAGCAGCTGTGGGGTTTGTACGCAGCCACCTGCACCGGGCAAGGCCTTGGGCTAACCTGGCTCGTGGTGTGTGGGTGGAGGGTGGAAAGGGAATGGTGCACAGCTTGCCTTCCACATGGGGCTCTCTTGTCGCATTTCTTATCGCCCACAGCCCTCACCACAGATGGATGCACAGAGTGAACCTGCGTCTGTCCCAGGTGTGTTATGAGTACGCCTATGTGATGGGGATTTGCTGAGCAAGACAAAGAGGGAACAGGCAGCTGAAGGATCTGCTCTGGGGCACTAGCGTTGAGGCAGGGCTCTGGGAAGCTCGTGGGCTGGAGGTTGCATCAGTCTGAGGCAGCTTTGCACACACACCCCAGCAGACTGAGGCACAAGCTACGTTGGGTGAGAGCAATATGACACCTTTGAGAGCACCGAGGGTGCTTTAGTAATGAATTCATCCTTCTAAAGAAATTAAATGGGAGGATCTATGCTTTCAGGCCTCTGGTCTCCATTTGTGAATAGAAGCTACTCCTACCTGTTGCACTGAAGTGCTGCAAAGATAAATAAACCCATTAAGGTCCTGAGGTGCTCAGAGTGCTTGCTAACAAGGCCCACGGAGACAGAGAGGAAAATTGCTAGGTAGGTGCTATGTTTTCCCAGGCAGTAGGAGTGTCCGAATTTGAACCAGCCTGTTGATGTCCACAGTGCTCAGGGAGGTCCTTGACTCCTTGCCCAGGCCTGCCTCTGGAAATGACGTGCAGCAAACTACCTGCAGCAGGCACGCCAAACACCTTCCACGGAGGTGGTTTTCAGTTGGCTGCAAGCGTCCCTCTCCCATAACTCACTAATGATGCTGCTGAGACCTCAGAGGCTGCAGGGGACCAGCTGAGTCTAGGCAGGCTGAAGTCACTCCCGTGGATTCATTCATTACTGCCTGCAACCAAGAACCATTTTCTACCTTGGTTAAACGCACACCTTGAGACAACCTGCTCAGCTTTGTGGACAAATAGCAGGTACGGGGGCTGCTGTGTTAACAATTGCTGCCCCTTTGCAGAAGGCGCATGAGCATTTGCCACTGTGCTTCTTGTTTAAGAAAGAATCGGTATTATCTTGGTCTTCCACTAAGCTTTTTCTGTTAGTGCCTGTGGGAGGAGAGCAAGGAGCAGATGGTTATTCCTTCAATCCTGTGAACTAGTTAGATGAAAATCATATTCCTAGTAGAATCTACTGTCAAGGAAGCTTCTGGCCTGCTGGATGGCACTGCTGGGTTGGATTTATAAAGTGCTCTCTGGATAATGATGTGTGTGCTGATAATAATGACTTTAATACCTGTTAGAACTGACAGCTGTATGCGTTTGCCTTTCTGGAAACAGATGTTCTCTTGCCTGGTTATGTGTATTGATTCCAACTGGGGAAAGAGGACAGCATGAGCAATGTGCTGTTCATCGCTATTTCGTTCCCTTTTTTTTTTTTCCTTTCCCTCCCTCCTCTCTTTCCTTCCCTGGGCTGCCTGCTAGGCAGGAGTCTGACACGATCACATCAGCTGCTGCAGGGAAGCCCCTTGGCCATTCCAGTTCATCCTCCTCCGCCGGCTCTCAGAGCATAGGAGGGAGGCTCAGGGCAGGGCTCTGAACTCGTCTAAACTCAGCAGCACTCAAAGCAGTTTGATGATGCTTTCCATCCTCACATGTGATACCAGCTGCAGACTGGGCTTGACGCTCATGCTTGCAGGCAGAGCTTAATTTCAGACAGTCCCTGTATATGTTAAAATTGTCAGCTCCACACCAAATCCCTTTTCTTGGCTCTTTCTGTGTAGCATGGTGTTCTCTTGCTCTGATTTAAGTGTTTTATGGTTCCACATGAAGGAGATGACAGCATGAGCAAAGCCGTGGGTAAAGATAAATCATCTGTAGGGGAAAATAAGAACACTATTTTTTGGAAAGCAGCAAAGCCACCATGTCAAGGGACCAAAACACTTACTGTAGTAAGTGTCTGCAACAATCATCTTAAATCTCCACTGCATCAAATTCAAAGTGATTTCAATGAAAAACCATTTTGCAGTGCAGCTTTTGTATTAGAATGAGCAATATAAAGACACTCTTCTAAGGAAGATGCAGATTCCCATTTTTCACCTGAAATGTCCTTCATCTGATGTTATAAACTAAATCCAATTCATAGTTGGAGGGCAAGACTCCAACTGACTTTAACAGGAGATGAATGGAGTTGTGTGCATCGTGCTATTCTAGCGATTCACTGATTCAATGGTCTGATTCTCCCGGGTATTCTCCCTTTTTAACATTTACAGTCTACTGATCCGAAGAGTATCTAATCAGAAGCAGGACAGTGTTATTTTGCTGGTATAGAGTAGAAGATCAGGCAAAACAATTCCTACAGTCTGTGCCATTTCTTTGTTCAAAGGTCTAACAATAAAATCCAGGTGAAGGTAATGTCTTCAGGATAAGACGTCATGAACTGTAGCGTGGTTACAACAGGAAAAATGAGAAATTAGTCTGATTTTGGATCCTCTGAAGACATGCCCCCATGACTGTGTCACACAGAACAGTTTTGTGTATTAATGAAACGCAGGAAGATTCACAAGTCTTGTGAAACATCACTCCTTTTTTTTTTTCATTTCACTCTAGATCCATGAGGAACTCCGAACAATTCATGGCCTTTTAGAGTCTCGGTTTCACCTTCTTTTATAAGCATAGAAGGGAAACATTGCCAGTTCTGGGTTTCCAGTGCAGACTAATTAAAGCCATATAATAGCCATATTTCAAGCATGTGCTTGCGAGGCCAACTTCATCCTGGGCTGTATTAATAACAGTGTAGCCACCAGGTCCAGCGAAGTGATCTTTCCCCTCTGTTCAGCACTTGTGAGATTGCATCTGGAGTGCTGCTTCTGTTTGGGGCTCCCCAGTGTGAGAAGGACAGTAACAGATCCAACAGACACAAGTTGGAATCTGGAAAATTCCACTTTAAATATTAAGATTTTTTTTTTTTACCAAGAGGGTAGTCAAATACTGGAATAAGTTTCCCAGAGACGCTGCGTAATCTCCACCTTTGGAAGTGTTAAAGACTGGACTGGATACATCCCAGAGCAACCTGATCTACGCAGACCTGCTTTGCACAGAGGGTTGGATTAGATGACCTCTGCAGGTCTCTTTCAGCCCAAATTATGATTCTATGATTCTCACAGGACACAGTAGATCTGCTTATTAATAATGCCCACTAGATCCAGTGAATCCAATTTACAGCTTCTTTCAACTCCATCCTGGAGTCTGATTCAGTAAGAACTAGATAAAATCTAGTGCTTGATGTGAAACTCCATGAAGACATAAAACCCCTCAAGGCTCTCCTTGTGTAAATGCTTAAGTTCTGATTTTCCTGGACTTCAAAGGCAGAAACACTTTTCTGCCTGGAAATGTCTCTGTCTATGGATGCCTGAGAAAATAGCTTTTCTTATCCTTGCAGATATACAGATGACAAATCACACAACTGCTTCCCTGATTCTCCCCCAGCTGTATGTACTTCATGGACTGTGTTTGCATTCTGTCCATAGTGAACAGCACCGTCTTAGTTACTCTGCAGTGGCACCCAGTGACCTTGTCACTGCCCCATGATGGGACCGACAGGCTTGAGCAGTGATGCTCTTCTTCCGGTCAAGGGTTTCATGAATTTCCTTCCCCATTAGAAATTCTGACATATTAGTACTGATGGGCTGCAGTTTGAAACCCAAGCTCAACACAGTACTAAAATGACTGCAGCATCAGGTCTTATGAAAGATGTGCATTACAAATCCCAACTACATGGATACCTTAAGGCCAGAGGTTGCCTCCATTCCTTACTGATCTAAACAGGATTGTGAGAAGGTGCTACTCTTGTAACCAAGACTGTGAGAGCTTGGCTCTCAAGGAATGTGGTCTCTTTGGTACTGCTGTATTCAGCGTTGGTGAGGAAGGGCAACTGCGTGCCATCTTCCATGCTGGAATGAAGTCACTGAATGCCATGCATGTCTGGGGTCCTCTAGCTTTCTTGAAGCTAGCCTTATTCATTCCACAAAAGAGGCTTTGAAAAGTTGATTGCTTAGGTTTTAACTTTTCCAAAAAGGTTTCTCTGTTAAAAGCTTCTGGTTGGAAATACCAAACCCTGTTGTTGCTAAGATTAAGGTATTTGTTTCTTAGAAATGGCTTGTAAGTAGAGACCAGCACATGGATTATCGCTCCTTCTTTAGCCAAGTGGAGCGAAGGTGCTTCAAGTAAATTGTGCTTCCAGTAGGATCAGTTTTGCATGTGATTTTAATAATGGCTTTTGGGAAGGAGGGGTCAGATCTAAATTTTTTTGTAACTCAGATGGAAAAAAAGAAAAGCAGTACTTACTAGTAACATATTGTGGGTTTTAGGCTGTTTTAAATGCCTATAGGAAAAACAGCTACTGTGTTTCAGAAGACATTTAGAATGTGATTTATTTTGCATACTAACAAAAAATGCACCATGATCAGATTTATGGCGTTTGCTTTTCTGGAACAGGAATTTTTTCCCTCTTTGTTTCTGTGTTGTTTTTTCCCCCCAAGGTTAATGTCATAAGCAAAATAAAATCTGACTAATTAGCTCAGCCTTGGGAAGATTGTGAATACCTGTCAGGAAACAGAAGATTTTTTGCTGTTGCTAGACAGTGACCTTAACTGTGACCTGGAAAGATCGTGCTTGTAGTTTGTGAATGAAGTCAGTAACCGTGCTGTGGTACTTCTGGCCTTATTATGAAATACACATCACAGATTGTGTCTAATTGCACATGGTGGTTTTATGATATCTGTAGCTACTGAGCCAAGACTCAGATGTCAGATATCAGCATTCTCGCTATAGTTAAACGCTGCTGCCATGTAATAAGTTCTGTTTATCTCTCCTCCAGCTTCCAAACTGCTGTGTCTTGGGGTCAGTGCCCTAAGTTCATTTTTCATAAATTCCTGACCAAAGTTATTAGCTCTCCCCTTTAAAAACCAGGATGAATTAGTGCTGCATTATCCCCCATTCTGGGAAACGTCGCTCCAGCTTTTATCATCATAAAATGATGATAACTGACTTGTGCTAGCGTTCAGCAGGAGATTGGTGGAATTAATTCATTAGGGAAATCCAGCCCTTTGCTTGTTCACAGAGTTTGTGGGATTGCTGTTTCTCTTTTGAGACCTGGCAGGAAGTAGAACCATGACTGTGGAGAACAGATCCATCCTCATTTCCCCCAGCCTCAAATACATGTCCCTGGCTTGAGCTCGAGATGTACTTACAAAAAAAAAGTGCAATAAATAATGGATATTCATGTTCTGAAAAGTTCAAGGGTGCAGAGCTGGTGCCTCAGGCAGCATCGCCATTTGTATACAGACCTTAGTCCTCTCAGCCAGTCTTCCCTGTGCCTACCAGATTCCAAACACCATGATCTGTTTCTGTAGTGCAAAAGGGCTCTTGTGGTGCCTGTGCCTGGATGGAGCCTACTGTAATGGCCTCTGTCTATCCCTCTACCCTCTGACTTTCTCAGATCATGCGTGATGCCAACAAATAGCAGTATTTTTGCAAGATGTTTCCACCAGTGACACCAGAATAAGATACTACTGAGAGCGATTGCATGGCGCTCTGTCCCATGACTGTTTTTCAGACAGTCACCACTGCCCACAGCCACTTTCTGTCTTTGGCATATATGGTGTCAGCTGCCAGGAAAAGAGCTAAAGTGCTGGGCTCCTTGCTGTATTTCGTCTTCATGCAGCCCTGTACTGCTCCCAGTTTCCAGTTTCATAACAGTTTTTGCAGCATGTTTTTTTCCTCTCTTATGCACTTGGTACTGGCAGTAAAATGTGGGTTGTTCTCAATGTTTAGCATCAAGTCCTACATATGGAAGTGATTTATCAACAAGATTACAGGCTGGAGGCCTGTGGAAATTGGACTCCAAGGTCCCATAATTCTTTGGAAAATGACAGCCATGGTAGGTTTTGCCTCCCAGAGGCTGTCCATTATTGATAGCCTTATTCAAATATTATGTTCAGATTGTAAACAATGACCAGTTTCTCAACTTTATACTTATACAGGTGCAGCTAATTCAAGTCTTGATCACCACACTCACCTCTGTTCTTTCATGTCAATCCCCTCTTCCTTTGCCCTCACAGTCTTTATTTTATTCTATTTTATTTTATTTTATTT
>VYZW01042768.1:837-49418 GCA_013401315.1 Balaeniceps rex | reverse complement strand
CTTTTCAAAAGGACAATAAAATTGCAGATGAAATGTTTTTATAAGAGATTTGGGTATTGTAAAATTAACTGCTATAACTACATTGGCAACTTAAGCGGTTTGGAAAGCACACTAAAACACTCTTAACCTGCACTAATTGCAGGTCCTGACTTTTCTACTATTCTACCCTAGTTTATCTTGTGGGGATATAAATGAAAAGACTTAGCAATTATCTGTGGTGGCATAGAAAGATATTTTTTTGAGCAGAGTATAAAAGACAGAAGACTAAAATGATAGTGTGTAACACTTGATATCTAAGAAGTGCTGTGTAAATAATAATTCTTGTAAACAACAGCTTCCTGACAAAATATACATCTCAAATTCTGTTCTATAAGCAGCGGCCAAAGCTCAAAGCCAGTCATTTAAAACTTCAGGCTTTGAGGAAGGGCAATGCAATATCTGATGCAAGTGTTCAGCAGACAGAGATGTGTGCCTCTGACTGTATTAGGAGCATCCCTGCCTTGTGGAATATTTGAATTTGTGTCAGGGTATCTCAGTTATTGTACAGTTATTGTACCCACAATGCTTGCTGTTCATGTTTTAGGGGTAGCAAACTGAAACACTAAAACTGTAATCTTAAACTACCCAGTGTGTCTAGCAGATTAAGCCAAGGACCCAAGACAGGTCTGTCTTGTGACTAAATCTTGATTTTGTTTTTTTCCCAGACACACACTATGTCCTTCTCGACAATTGCTTTGATCTTAGCGAGTCTTTAAATAACTGTTGTGAGAGGCTAAAGGAGGTGATCACTGTTGTTTTGTTAAGGGAAAAAAACAACAGGCAAAAAACAACCAGTCACAGAGTATTCATACAGAAATGTTCTTCTTGATATGTGTTGTTTGGTGTTTGGCTTCCTCAGCAAATTCTCCAGAAAAAAATTGTATGGTGCCATATAATATGTATATACTCTGTGTATATAAAGCTATACACAAATCTAGACATCTAGGTAAGTAATCAATATTACACAAAATACACCTTCCTTTCTCTCCAGTGCATGGCAGTCTGTAACCACTTTGCCTGAGGTCATTTCCAGTGTAGTACTTAAACACCGAGTGCTCAGGAGTGCTCCTGCAGACAGCATAACACATCCCTAAGTGGTTTGTTGAACTTAACATTAGAACTGGACTTTTATAGCACTGAATCAGATTTACACAAAATGAGTCCCTTGCTTTTAACAGGAATGCAATTACAATAAATACATATCACACAGTAGAAGTAACTGAGCAACTGTAACTGGTAGGTTGAGAATACCATTTTCCATTCATGACATTTGTAACTGAATTGAACTATTTTTATGTTTTGATAGATTAATATGATACAAAGATTAACCACACAATTCAAAATAAGCAGGTAGAGTCATCCAATATTATGCTTGTCTATGGCAAGAAATACAAAGTACACCGAACAGACCAGGCTCAGCAGAAAGAGCAAGAACTTAAATGACATGATGTTGGGACCTTATTCTTTCAGTTGTGTAACAGGCTACAATGTAATAGTGATGGACATCCTCCAGCTGTCCTGGAAAATAGGAATAGAGGAGTTTATTATATGGTGAGTGTATAGTAGTGAATGTGTCATTCATACTGCCATTTGTTTCCTCTGTTCACAGACCACTATAACATACTTCTGGATAGACTAAAAATACAAATAACTTGCTCTCCGTTTTCAGCTACTAGGAAAGTAATGGCTACTTTGTATTCTTCATACAGATTTTATGCTCTAACAAAACATGTATTATCTTTGTTTATAACAAATGAACACTGATAGCCACAATGAAAGTGCCTGATAACTTCAATGTATATTTTCAGAATAGTACCCGAGTGCCCTATTCACTGCCTGATTAGGGGAAGCAGGAGGATTCCCAATTCATATCTAGTGTACTGCTTAAATATTGATGCTTTGTTGTTTCATATGCAGTTCGTTTGAAGAAAAAGCAAGAAAAATGCTTGCTCAGCAGAGATACAGCACATCCTATCTAAATGACCTCCATTATTATTGACTTTATTAATAAAATGACATTTTTGCAGTTACCTCAGTATTTAATATCATGCAATTACAACTTGCCACTGTGAACAAACTATATGCTGGTTAAATAGGCTCAGTGGATAGGAAATGGAGGTGTTTGTTAGCAAGTGCTGGTTTTTGTTAGTAATCTCAGAGGTCAAAGTAAAGTGAAAAAAGAAAAATAATCATTACCTAGATCAGAAAGGGTATTAAGTTGAAGACAAGGAGGAAAGAGAGAAACTATAGCAACACTTTTGTTGGAAATTAGTATGGCCGAGTAGAAAACCCATGGGAAATTAATAAACAAATGTTCCTGAGACAGAAAGTCCCATCTTGCCCCTGGCAAGTCCATTTTGTCTTTATAAATAGCTTCCAAAAGATGTGGGTCATACATAGCAGTCTAGTTAAGAAGTCTCTAATTCCAGGCATCTAAAATTTGGTCACATCAGAGTCTGAATTAAGATTCATTGTGAGGATTTCAGTGACTCCACTGGAGCAAGAGTACTGAGGAACAATCAGACAATAGCTCTCCCCTGTCAAATTTACTTGGGAGTGAAGAATAGACCTGGGCCTTTCTCAGTTGTTGGCCATTCATTACTTTAAAAATGCCTATTCAATAGAAACTCTAAAATTAAGACTCCAACCGGAAAGGAAGACTAATGGAGAAGGGAACAGTACACTCTTATTTACTGTCACAAGTTGTGCAGATGGGAGACCACAGCCTGGTATTAAAGATTATCTTGATCTGTTTCTTTGAATCATGAGAAGAATAAAATACCAAATTAATGAAATTTATTTCACTTGCAATGTCTTGTTCTCTGCTGTGTTCTTTCAGGTAGCTCAACAAGTAATTTTAGTATAGTCTTTATGTAAGCTGTGGAACAGTAGTCAAAAAATAACTTCTTCAGTGGAGTTCAAAGGACCAAATAGGTACAACTTTTTTCTCGATCAGACTTTGTTTTCTTCCAGAGATTGTTTTTAGAGAGATAAACAAAGTTGTCATATTCTAAATCACTGCTGTCAAACATTTTTTCAAAAAAAATACTTAATTAGATTTTTAGATAACAAAGCTTGGTAAATTCTCTCAGTTCTGTCAGCATTCATTTACAGGAATGTTAGCTATGTCACATCATCTGTGGTCTTTATTTTGGAACAGTACTAACACTGGAAATCAAGCTGGCTAGCAAGCAGCTTAAGAACACAAAAACTGTCTTTTGGAAGAGACAACAAACTTCCATCTGCTTTCAGATGATCAGTGAGCTCTCCCTGAAGGTAGAATGCTGAGTGAAGTGTTCCTAGATGGCCACTGCGTAAGCAATGGCAGAAGAAACCAACCTCTCCAGGCTGTCAGATGAATGACCTACAGTTTCCCATTTAAAGGACTGAGTCGTATTAGTGGCAGCCAATATAATCCAGAGGCAAGGAGACAGGTAAAAAGGGTGTCTGACAGTATTTTTGGGAGACTACGTGGCTTGAATAATGGAGCACAACTTTTATATTTCTTACCATGATAAGAGCTTGTCATAAAATTTTTTGTAGCACAGTATCTTTCCATTACTCCACGCTCCGGCATGCGATGTTTTCTGTAGAGTGGGCTATACTAAAATTGTCAGCACTAAGTGTAACTTATTCTGTGATCATTCCTGACACTGCTGTACCAATCTATTCTCTGCTGGTCTAGCACCAAAACATTCAATGGGCTCTTATAACATTTTCTCACAGCCATCAACAAAAGCCAGTTGATAAATAGAAAAGCTAGATAGAAAGCTAGTGAAATATTCGTTAGACTGGGTACGTGCTACGTAACTGATGTTATGGTGATTTTGTTAAAGATTTCCAGTAAGATGATAAATAGTATCTGAGATTCCAGCTAACAGAAAAGAACAATATTTTGCAAATTTTATGTCATGCATGATGGTTATATACAGGCCTTTTTGTTCCTTGGTAATTAATCACGTTTTGCCTGTACAAAACTAAAAAAAAAATAGAGTATTAACTGTAATACTTTGCATATAAGATCATAAACTACGCAGACAGTCCTGGTCTCTTCAGCTTTCTTTACCTTTTACTGTTTACCTGAAGTGGTGATCAGTATTCTAAGTCAGGCCAGCCATTAATTTTCTCACAGAAAATATGGATCAGGCCTTTCAACAAGCAGATGAAACAAGCTGATTGTTGCCAGCCTTGATAAATTTTGCTTAATTGGACCTGGCAAACGCACAACGAACGCTGTGATGTGGACTTAATATAGTACCTACTCTTCTGAAACTTTGTCTGTAGTGCAGTTGGCATAGCATACAAAAAGTTCTGCTCTCTACATTTAAAGTGCTGCCATAATTTATTCTAGAGATTCACAAAGAAATTCAATGTTTTTTTCTGAGGGAAAAAAGGAAAAAAACCCACAACCAAACCAAAACCCACAATTCAAACTAAGTCTCTTTTTACCCTTTTCAGTCTGTTAACAAATACAGAGTCTCTGGGAACAATCTGTTCTGGAGAGATGACCCTGCATATAACCTCAGTTAACCATTGGAAATCAGAAGAGCCTTTTGGGGCCTACAGTTATTTAAGAACTGTAACAGACGAAAGATGTAGATGATGTTATTTGTTTCATTATAAAGTTACACTAGTGAGGTCTTAGCTGAGCAAGAGCAGGTTCCTATTCTTCTGGTCTGTACCAACCCAACATGATACAGCCTCTGTCTTATAATTAACCGTATCAAAAAGACAAATTGACATGAGCGCTAGATTATGTGAGCCATATAAGCATTTGACCTGATGCCAACCAAGGAATTACTCTCCAAATTTCTTCAATCCTAGAGCACTGTATTCACCCCAAGTCCACCCACTCTTTGCAGCATTACAAAGTAGAGAACACAGACAGCATCATAGGAAGGGACTGCTGGCAGAGACCTTTTACACCATGTCAGTTCTGTACAGAAATAATTATTTTTTTCCTTTTTTCTATCGCTTTTGTATTTATAAAGCTGTAATGTCTTTGTTCTTGAGCCTCTGGGATGATTGCAGTTAAAAGGGGCAAGCATTTCTGAACAGTTGTTAATATTTCTTGGTAATATGCTTAGTATTTTCTTATTGTAGCACCCATTCAAAGATAAATGACATTTCAAAATATTAAAACTTGAAAGTTCTCTGATTATCAGATTCTCTGATAGTTTAAACTGATACAGCTTCATTGACTTCTCTGAAATTTGTCCATTTTACAATGGCAGAACATTTGGTCCCACAACCACAGCACAGCCATTCCACAATAGGGTGAATCCAATGCCTACCAGGACAGAGATCATTACCTTTGCTTTATGTTGGTGGTGTCACATACACGTTCTCTGAGTGATTCTGGGACTTCAAGCTTATAGCTTTAAAAATATTCTTGTCAGTGATTGTGGTGGGTTGACCCTGGTTGGACACCACGTGCCCACCAAAGCCGCTCTATCACTCTCCCTCCTCAACTGGACAGGGGAGAGAAAATATAACAAAAAGCTCATGTGTCAAGATAAGGACAGGGAGATCACTCTCCAATTACCGTGACGGGCAAAACCGACTTGACTTGGAAAAAATTAATTTAATTTATTGCCAGTCAAATCAGAGTAGGGTAGTAGGAAAATAAAAACAAATCCTAAAACACCTTCCCCCCACACCTCCCTTCTTCCTGGCCTTAACTTTACTCCTGATTTTCTCTACCTTCTCCCTCCTGAGCAGTGCAGCAGGACGGGGAATGGGGTTGCGGTCAGTTCATCACACGTTGTCTCTGCCACTCCTTGCTCCTCAGGGGGAGGACTCCTCACACTCTTCCCCTGCTCCAGTGTGGGGTCCCTCCCACAGGAGACAGTGCTCCACGAACTTCTCCAATGTGAGTCTTTCCCACAGGCTGCGGTTCTTCACAAACTGCTCCAGCGTGGGTCCCTTCCACAGGGTGCAGTCCTTCAGGAACAGATTGCTCCAGCGTGGGTGCCCCATGGGGTCACAAGTCCTGCCAGCAAATCTGCTCCAGCGTGGCCTCCTCTTTCCATGGGTCCACAGGTCCTGCCAGGAGCCTGCTCCAGCACAGGCTTCCCACAGGGTCACAGCCTCATTCGAGCATCCACCTGCTCCGGCATGGGGTCCTGCATGGGCTGCAAGTGGATATCTGCTCCACTGTTAACCTCCATGGGCTGCAGGGGGACAGCCTGCCTCACCATGGTCTTCACCACGGGCTGCAGGGGAATCTCTGCTCCGGTGCCTGGAGCACCTCCTCCCCCTCCTTCTTCACTGACCTTGGTGTCTGCAGAGTTGTTCCTCTCACATATTCTCACTCCTCTCTTTGTTGCTGTTCTCGATGTTTTTTTCCCTCCACTTCTTAAACATGTTATCACAGAGGCGCTGCCACCGTCACTGGTTGACTCAGCCTTAGCCAACAGTGAGTCCATCTTGGAGCCTTCTGGCATTGGCTCTATCGCACATGGGGGAAGCTTCTAGCAGGTTCTCACAGAAGCCACCCCTGTAGCCCTCCTGCTACCAAAACCTTGCCGCACAAACCGAATACAGTGACTTACTTTGTCTTGCCAGCTCTCACATCCTTGTACTAGTACTAGATTATTTTCTCATAACCTTTCCCCAAATCCTTGCTAACATCTGCAGGTGACAACCGCTTAGCACTAATCTACTTTGACAGGAAGACTGTATCAAGCACACCTGTTAAGTGATTTGGTAGAAATGAGAAGAAAACATAGTGGCCTAAGGAAGGCAAGTAGCATCTCCCTGAAAATGCTAGAAGCACAGCTGCCCAGCACTCCTTTCATACAAGTTCCAGAATAGGTAAGGTAATTATAAGGGGCCAGACCCAGAGAAATTTGATTTAAATATGTATTTTGAAATATATTTTAGTTCTCTTTCAGGAACTTCTGGTTGTAAACTTGAAGAAAATATGGTCTTCCTTCATTAGGTTTAAGAAATCCTGCACAAGCTGTTTGGATTCTGTGCTTCAGGGTGAAGGACTCATATAAAGCAGGTATTTATAGCTGCAGTTTTAGGTGAAGAATCCTTTGCAAAATGAATTGTAAGAGACAATCTGGGTTTTTAGGGGATTTTTAAGGAAGGGAGTGAGGATTCACTCAGTAACTTTTTTCTTTTTGTGGGAGGGAGTCTGTGTTCTGCTCACACCTTATAAAAGAACTGGGATGCTGCAAGGGTTTGCTGTGATCTGACTCACCAGCTCTGGTCAGAGCTTTGGGTAGAAATGGTCTCCAGAGAGCAGATTAATGGGAATGGCTAATGGCAAACCAGATTCACAAGAAAAAGTGGTAGCAGACAGCATATCCATCAAGATCAGCAGCCCAGAGCATCAACTTCGCTGGCACTTCCACTTTCTAGTGAATGCCGACCACTGGGGGTGGGGTGGACAGCAACATTCCTAAACCTGGATCCCTGCTACCCCCTGCCCTTGGGAGAACAGATCTTTCTGCTCATGAGTTGGTTTCATCCACATCTAGACACTAGTGAGCATGTAAGGTACTGCTGAGGATGGCTAATGGCTGGTTACTTTCGCTCTTGCTCATTGTATTCTGAGGTGTGACGGTCTTGCACATTTTGGGTTATTTGGTTTTCCAAGTTGTTAGTCTTACTGAGTTTCCCTTTCATCTCTGCTCCCTAGTAATGTTCTGCTTCTGTAAATCAGTTTAACCCACTGCTTGCAAATGGACATTCACAAGCACTTCTTACCAAGAACCCAGATAATATAATTCATATTCATGAAGGGCTGAAATGTGGTTTTGTACTGGTTTTGGCTGGGATAGAGTTAATTTTCTTCATAGCAGCCAGCATGGGGCAATGTTTTGGATTTGTGCTGGAAAAAGTGTTGATAACACAGGGATGTTTTAGTGACTGCTGAGCAGCGCTTTCACAGAGTCAAGGTCTTTTCTGCTTCTCACACTGGCCCACCAGCGAGTAGGCTGGGGGTGCACAAGAAGCTGGGAGGCGACACGGCTGGGACAGCTGACCCCAACTGACCAAAGGGATATTCCACACCATATGACATCATGCTCAGCAGATAAAGCTGGAGGAAGGAGGAGGAAGAGGGGGGACGTTCAGAGTGATGGTGTTTGTCTTCCCAAATAACCATTACACATGACAGAGCCCTGCTTTCCTGGAGATGGCTGAACACCTGCCTGCTGATGGGAAGTAGTGAATGAATTCCTTGGTTTGCTTTGCTTGCATGTGCGGCTTTTGCTTTACCTATTAAACTGTCTTCATCTTAACCCACAAGTTTTCTCACTTTTAACCTTCTAATTCTCTCCCCCATCCCACTGTGGGGAGAGTGAGCAGGCAGCTGTGTGGGGCTTAGTTGCCAGCTGGGGTTAAACCATGACAGTTTTGTTTCATATTGTTTTCAGTAGTTTTCCAGTGAACCTGGCCATTGTTTTTGCCAGTCAGTGCCTGTCAGAAAGGTTACGGCAGTTTGCAAAAATCTGGCTACTACTTTACTGGAAGTAGATAGCTGGATTAGTGAATGTGGGATTCGCTGTACAATAAGCACCTTTGTTTAAGGCTTTTGCAAAATCTGGAAGTGCTGGCACTGTGCCTGGTTCAATGCAGCTATTAGAGTCTTTTCATTGACTTTAATTGGAGCTGGATTAGGGCCTAATCATTGAAAAAAAGCTTCATCCTGCAGTGAGCAATGGTCACATTTGACCTCAAAATTTCAATAAGAGGCATTGCTAGGGGAAAACTAGAACATAAAAGATAGAAAAATAATGTTTTCCTGTCAAACAATGAATGATAGAAAATTATATGTAATACAGTGATCATATGCCTCAAATTTGTGTTGAACTCCCCAAATTTTTTTCTATGTATGATCTGTCCAGTTTTGATTTTTGGCAGCTGCCAGAGCACAGTGGAAGAGAAGGCTGTTTGTCTGCCTTTAGCTGGTGTGGGATTTGCTGTTGGCAAGCACAGATGACAAACACTTCAGTTCTGTGACCAAATGTCTTTGCCATTGTTTTTATTAGACTGTGGGATGTTTTGCCTGATATAAGACAAGAAATTTTTGACAACTTATTGTAGTGTAATAAATGAATAAAATATCAGAGAATAATATATTTTATGTGTATGTATATGTATGTATATGTTTATGTACAAATGTATGATATATCAGTTTGTGGATTTTTCAGAAAGGATTTTACAGTTCACAAAGCCGATGATGTATCACTGTTACAGATTTGCAGTGACTGTCCATCTGTGTCTCTTGCTCTTTGCCTTCAATTTCTTTGTATTATCTATGTACTACAGATGAGAGGTCCCCCACTTCATGCCCTGTGAACGTCCAAATGGAGCGTGTGAAGTATAATGGAAGCGCAGCTGAGCTGAGCCAGAAAGATTAGTAATGCAGGAAACTCTAAATGCTGTAATATTATTAATGTTGTTACAATGAATTTCTGTATCTTGTCTATTTTTATTTTTAGGGAAGTAATTTTTTGACAATAATATTAGAGAAGTGAGTTTTGTTTTGGTTTTTGTAACGTATTATACGAGTTGTTACTTTTTGTTGCATTTGAAACATCTGTTATTTGGGGGACATGAGAAGAATAATCTCTATTAGTTTTATTATATCTACTGCTACGAGATATGAGGTCAATAAGATATGGTGAAAAAGATCATGTTAATTTATCAAAGTCAGTAACTTGTAGTTACATGTCTTATGAAATGAGCCTATCTGTTTGCTGTCTCAAAAACCTAAATAGTTTTCTGGTAACACTTTCATTAAAGGAAGGAGTTTCTTCAGCAGCTTTTGGTCATGTTTCTTCTCAAGCATTGAAGATTTTTATTCCTGGCATACAAAATGCTAGTTGGGTTTTTTCCTCCTCTTTCTCATCATGAGAGCATTATTATTTGCATGCAGTCAAACGTGGCAGACAACGGGAAAAACTTCAACATGGGAACAATATTGTTCAGCCTGGCAACTTGTACGTAAAACAGTTTATTCAGTGTTCTGATAGCAAGAAATGGAAGTTGTTGCAAAGAAAATCTTTCTCTCTCTTTTCTTGTTTTGTGTTTTCCTTCTCTCCAATGCAAATAATTTCAAGCTAATCTCTTTGATTCGCATACTGATGGACAAATGTGTCAAAATTGCTGGAAGTGAATGCTGTAGGGCATGTGTTTTAAGAAGCTCTTGATTCATTTATGTACTTATAAGATTTCTATTTTTATTCATGGTGAGCATACTTCACCACCCCTATCACACCAGCTCAGAGACTGTATTGAACTTTTCCCCTTTAATGGTTTTATCTTATGAAATATCTGTAAAGCGTATTAGTTTGTTCTTTTTTTTAAATCCCTACTGGATGCATAACTACACATTCATTTTAATTCACTATGGCTACAGCACATCTTTTCCATCCTCAAAATCGTCTACTTGGTTATACCAGACAAAATTCCTTTTCCAATTCAATAATGGAGACAAAATTTTGACATCTGTGCTCCTCTACCTTCTTCAGTTTTGTTGGCTTTTTTTTCTGTTGTGTTTAGTGGCAGTTAAACAAGTTCGAATCATGCCCTTGCTGTTTTCATGCTCTTGCTTCACGTGTTTTTTATTTTATGTGCAATGAAACTACCTGGATGATAAATACCCAGCAACTCAGGCCACATTTTAGGTGTCTAAATAAAAAGTTAATGACCAAATGCTTTGTTCTTATTTGGGGGGGAGGGGGTGGTAGGTAAGGTGACCTAATTATCATATTTCTCTGAAGAATATACTAGAATAGATAGGATTTATTTTAAGATTTGACTTCTATTTGAGGTGACAAAAATTCCTGTTGGCTTCAAGGAAAGTTGGTCAAGACCCTTGTAATGAATACTAAGCATCTAAGGCTAGGAAAAAGCAGGGGTGGTGAAGAGTCCTTTTGGAAAAAAAAATCATATACGCCATTCTGGAAATGGGGGAAGAAGATTGTTTGAAGGAGACTTCAAGCAGCAAATCATAGAAAGGAAGACCGTGGGACAAGAAAAGTCGAGAAAATCATGGTCATTTCTCATCTTAGAGCCTAGGTTTTCTCTTACCTAACAAAAAAGCCTTGGAGAAGGAAGGGATTAAACAGCTGAACAAATGATGTACAAGGGAGTCTCAATCCCTGCTCAGAGCTGGGCTTTTTCACAGAGCTCTCAAAGCCAAGAGTAGAAAAATTAGGAAAGTGAGTCCCAGGAGTCAACAAGCTGTGGCAGACAGGGCTGTAAAGCACAGCCCTACAGAAAACATTTTTTCAGGGAATGGGGAACTTTTGGGCTACAGAGGGAGGGAAAAAGGTTATTGCAGGCCCGCAAAAAGCATCCAAGAAAGAGAGGAAGAGAAGATCAGTCCCAAGATGAGCTATGAATGCAAGAAAATTAATTCACATAGGTAAAAATGAATTATGCCAGAAGAGAACATTGTTTTAATTATTTTGAGCAGAAGGGCAGCAGGGTACCTGCAGGACTATTCTAGACCTGGAAGTACTTTGAGACATTTTCCATAAAAACCCTACAAATTCTGAACTGATGTTTGTTCAAACTACAGAGTATGTCACACCCCCCTCTTGCTTGCCTCTTGTTTTGGGCATATTTCAATGTTAACAGTTTCTGCTGTTTCTCCATCACCTCATTTCTTGGTAACGTGTCTGCTGTGCAGATGCTAAGGATGGCAAACTGCTTCCCAGAATTAATGGGACTCAATAGCAATGTAATAAAAGCCTGCCTCTCACCCCAGCATGTACATGGAGGACCATACATTCTGATATAAGTGCAATTTCTTTATGGATAATTTAGTGCTATGTTCATAAAAGCATTGCTAGACTTTTAACTTTCAAAACTGGGGAATGCAGGGAAATTTAAGGTAATACATTTGTCACGTACCATAATATGCATTACCTTCCCCACAGTTATATAACTTTCCTCCAAACATAAATTTTAGCCACTTGTACACTCATCAGGATGTGGGCTGAATTAGTCTCTCCAAGCCAATATGATGACCATCATATAATCAACTCCTCTTTTCCATTCACCATTTGAAACAAAATTCAGATAGAGAACTCTTGTTTTGTTGATGCAGTTATTTCATGTGATAGCAGAGGCTTCTTGCTTTGTTTGTTAACCAAAGTAAAATAAACAGATTTTTCATACGGAAATCTGCAGTATTAATCAAGTTTGTTATAGAACTCTGTAAATATGTGCTCATGTCTTCTTGAAAATGGCTCAGCCTATCATCTTGCTTCTAGTACACATGAAAAAGTCACACCAACTTCAAAGAATTAGTACCACTGCCTCTTAAAAACTTTAATAGACAGAATAGGCAGAAGAGACTATTTCAGCTGGGAGGCACCTACAACGATAATCTAGTCCAACTGATTCCTGACCAGTTCAGGGCTGACCAAAAGTTAAAGCACGTTGCTAAGGGCATTGTCTAAATGCCTCTTAAACACTGACAGGCTTGGGGCAATAGTACAGAGAGGTAGTAAAAAATATATACAACTGTATTTACAAAGGGGTATTTTGAAACCAGCCTCTAGTTTTGCGTGCCTAGTGAGCTGTGTGAATATCCCAAAACTTGTGTGCACAAACAGGACAGGTGTCAGCAAACTTTGAAGCAAACCACCATATGAGTGTACACAAAATAATGTCTTGAATGATGGAACCTGTAGCTCTCTATTACAGCCATTATGATCATCTCTGAGCCCTTTGCAATCTTCCTAGAGCAAGCTTCAGGCTTATTGAATTTTGCTTCATCACAAGGCCAGGAGCTAGGGCTGGAGTGGCATTGCTGCTGCCATGGGAGGGAAAATAAGGTGAGGGAAAAGTACAAAACTGAGATGAGGAGTACCCTGGGACATCGGGTGTCCTGCTGCTGCCCGCTGGGGCCACCTCCAGCCCTGGCCACGGCTGTTACCCCCAGCCTTCCCCGGCAGCAGCAGGAAGCAGGCTGGCGTGTGCTCTGACATAGCACCAAGCAGAGAGAGGGGCTATGACCTTCAGCGAGCCCCTCGCAGCCGGGTGTGCAAGGTGCTGCCTGCCGCATGCAGAGCCAGTGCCGCGATCTTTCTCCAGCTGACAAATGGGGTTGTGTGATTATTTGACATCCCTCGATGTCCAGTCGAGCAACAGAACTGTTAAGTCTTGCTGCTTAATAGGTAGCTTTTGGCAGATAGTCAGTCCAGATGTCAGTCACAGCGGTGAATTTTTTCCAGTAACTGTATCCAGATGTTAGTTTTTTAAAGCCTTCTTATGCATCCTTTTTAATGTTTCTGTTCAGTTCCACTGTTGGCTCTGCTGACAACTGCAGTGCTGCCAGCAGCCTAGCACAAGGACTGCAGTATTACTGTGGTAGTACTTTGTCTTTCTGAATGTCCTCCTGCTTTCAGTCATATAGGATGAAGAATGTGTGCTCTGTCTTGCTGAGGTCAAATTCATAAATTCTTCAGGAACAGAAGAGTGTAAGACCCTTTCAGGGCTACCAGAGGGCAGCTACTGACACACACCACACCCCATCCACCCACTGATGCTTCCCTTATAATTGATGTTTGTCATTACAATGAAAGGTGGAATATATTCTTGTAGCTATTCTAATTGCAAACCACAGTTTAAATATTGAGAAGTCGGTGACTACAACAAGCGTGCAATGCAACAATTGCCTTCAGACCATTATTTAGCTGCCCAGAAACATGTCATAATGCATCTTTTCTCTCAACCCACAGATTTTACTCTAGTCTGGTCTCCAGTTCCTTGCTAGCTGTCAATAACAAACAATTTCCCCTTTCCTCTGCCCATTGCTGCAGCCACCTGGAATTGTCAGCTGCTGCGGCTTCAGTGTTGTAAGTGGAGAGGTGGGAGGTTACATGGGGGAAGAACAAGTGATGGTTCTTCAAACCCCATGGGAGGATGAGAGGGACTACGGAGAAAATACTATTTTTTCCCTTTTCCTTTTCAAAATTCCCAAGTTGTGGGTGTGTAACTGTATGGTGCGGTGTTATTGTGAATCATGTTGGAATAATATGATTCAGCAAGTCCTTAAATACGCAGTTTCTATGACTAAAAATAAATTAGTCTTGTTTCTTTAAATGAGATTGTTCTATATTTGTTACAGGAGAAGTCCTCTAAAGGTGAGGAAGCTAGGAGCCTGATAACTGCACGAGCTGTTATCAGATCCCACTGGGAAGTGATCAGGTGTTCCCTATAAAGAACTAAAAAGAGACATTTCAGGGAAGGGTTTGTTTTTTTTCTATTTAGAAGATCCTGAAACTAGGGAACTAAATGCAAATAATTTGTTAGCATAGGATAAACCGATGTGAATGTATTACACAGCCGAGCCAAGGACTAGCAGGGGCAAGACAATGAACAAAACTGCTGTCTTGTTTTGCAGCACCTAGTTGGTATTTTTAGCATACGTTTTGAACCCCATTTAAACTGCTGATCTATTACAATCCTTTGCTGTGTGCAAAGTAAAAAAATTTTAAGCTACTACACTCAATTTTCATGTAAGTCACTTATATATGCCAGCACTATCTCTCTAGCTGTTATCTATAGGTAAGCATTATCTTTTTGACAGTAAATGTTGTGACAGAATGAGTCCTTGAATGATGTTCTGATTGCAGGCCACATCAGTAATAAATACACAGAACTCTCTTGCAGATGTTTTCTCACGAGTGTTCAAATATCTCTAAGTGCTTTGATTCTTACCATGTTTGGATTTTGCATAGTTGATTTTTTGGGTTTCAGAAAAGTAAAAGTGCTTTAAAAAGATTTGTAATGTGTTTTATGTATTACTTGGGGAACTTCCAATTCCAGTTAGCAGTTAGCAAATGTGTATGGGTGATTTCCCTTAAACAGAGTAGGCTTTTGAGAACCAATGCTAAGTTCTGCTCATGAATTCTGCTTGTTATAATCTTTTGCAAAACCCAAAATTACTAACCACGGTTTGAGCAGAGAAAACTCTATCTGAAAATTTTAGCTTCTGTATAGGAAATATATGAAACTCTGCCTAATCTTATTCCTTTTTTTCTGCCTGATTGTTCTGTTTTATCCAAAAAATGTATTTTCCAGTAATTCATGCTTCCATCTTCTAATAGCTTTAGCCTGAAAATGTAATGGCAGCATCTATGTCTTTCTCTTGTTTGCTGTGGTACTCTCACATTCTATCACAGGCTAGAAAATTCTTTAGTAAATGAGAGGCTTGATTGATTATACAGTCAAGATTCAATGACAAAGCAATAGCTAGAGGATAAAGCATCTTGCTGGTCAAGCTGATGGATCTTCAAACTTTTACCTAAATACACAAAGCCAACAGCTAATTGGAACGGTATAGTTCACTTATATAAATCTTTGATACACATGGTGCATTTTATCACAAATCACAATAGTAATTCAGAATTGTATCATTCTCTGTAAAATATAATACCCCTGTGATCTCTGATTGATAGAAAAGACTCTACAACACTGTGCTGGAAGGTGAACAGCTACAGCGGGGGATGTCAGATAGGCAGACTGTATTACTAAAATTTTGCCAACAACATATCACCTGTACTTTTATTAAAATAGTTTGTGAATCCTTTTGAAGGAACAAACAAACAGCTTTCCCTTCATCCTAAAACCATGATTAGGGATGTGGAGTTGGTAGCACTGGCAAGAAGCAATATTTATTTTTGTTGGAAACTTCCAACATATCCTGGCAAATGGTTGACTAAGGATACTATTTAATGGTTCAATACTAATTCACAGAAAAAAATACTGTGCTGCTGTGGCTTCTGGAAGTGTAGTGGGTTCTGTATGTGGTGATCCAATACAGTCGTCAGAAGGGCTGAGTTATGATGAAAAGAGCAGGGTTCAAGTCAGCATTACGACTGGAGACAGAATGATGAGCTACCATAAAGCACACACAATTAAGAGAGTTGGCAACATTAGGAGTCTGGCTCATAGATGCTTTGGAGCAGGTTTTGTAAGTCCTAGTTTCTTTAGCCTGTACCTCATTCTTATCTTTATTCTTAATACCATATGAGAGAACATGGTCCTCTGCTACAGTGAAGTATAAGGCAATATCTGCCAGCAATGACTTCCTCCCTAATCTTATTGTTTATCTGATGTTTAACGCTAAACATAGTTTCTAGATGCTCCAGTCCTAACCCCTAACACCAACTTTAACCCTTGTCATACTTCATAGCCTATGGATATTTACAGAACATATAACTAAACAGTAAAGGTATTTAGTGCTGCTGTACTTAACATTCTCTGTTATACCTTCACAAAAGCTACTCCTAGAAATCCTAACCCTAGCCACAGGTCCATACCAGGACTTCCCCAAACAGTCCAGGAGCACTCCATTACATTGTGAAGGTTGGAGCCTTATAGCCATCTATTCCCCACTATAACTAAGGAAAAGCCACTTGCCCTTACCTGCACCAGTTCTCACACTTTCCGTGCCTTCTTTGAACTCTGCACCACTTCAGTAATTCCTTCTCTGTAACCCTGCAGGGTTCTATTAGTTGTGGAGTGAGAATTATTTATATTATTTATTCATTCACTGTGATACGAATAAAACTGGAATTAGGGGTATGTTTAGGAAATTGAGAGGCTGAGAACTTGAGATCACTTCTGAATGCAACTAAGTCCAACATCTCTTGCAGTAAGGAAACTGCAATTTCTTGCTGCCAGGAAGTCTTAAAGTTAATTCTGATAGGGTTCCTGATGGTTTATGTTGGACTGTTAGCACAAAGCTAAGTCAATCCTGTTAGTCAGCTGTCTCTGAAATAAAAAGTTTAAGACTGGGCCAGTTATGTGCTTAAGAAAATAGAGCCAGATTTCAGTAGATCTATCTTTCTGAGAAGTGAAGCTTCCTTATGCTCCATCACTTTAGCTAGAGAAGCACATGTTGATCATCACAATATGTACTTGCTTGTCTTCCCTCCAATTTCTTTCTCTATAGCAGGATAATGACAGAGGGAGATATGTTTGTAAATGCAGGAGATCAAAGCATTTGATATGTGATAAATTATTATTATGCCCAAGAGACAAATAGAGACATTTGTATCCAAAAGTAATTATAGCTCTATTGTAAGCACCTTAACTTCTAAACTCTAGCCAGTCATATAAATTTTTGTGTCTACTGGAGAGGAACCTTGTGGAAGACACTTAACCTCCAGCTGCAACTTCTCTCACCTCTCATGTAATTTCTAGTTCAACATAGAAAGGGAAAAGGGTTGACAGAGGGAACATCTCTTTATGTGAAGGACAGGAGGCTAGTTCCTGAGAGAGAGGGCACTGAACCTACCTGGTTGGCGAGAGTTGTCTTCTCCTGACAAATATTATTTGGGCAATGTGACCTCATTCTTTCATTTCTGGTGGAGGAACATGATGGCAGTTTAAATTCTGAATTGCTGTGGCACTCACTGAGCTGGCTGGCAGCAAGCCTGACCTACCTCCATATGGGCATAGGCAAAGGACATGTCTACCACCTCCTGTCAACAGCTTCCCAAAGCAACTGCCTATGTCTTGTTCCAGTTCTACTAACAGGTCATTTGCCTGTTTAAAAAAATTTAAAAAAATAATGAACCCCTCCCCAACATTCTTCGAAGGACATGTTTGCATTCGAGTTATTTCTGTCGTCCTCAGAGAGTTAGTTGGTGTGTGTAGTTAACTCGAGTCATTTAATCCAAAAATAGGATTTGCACACACGTTTTGCAAATCTGCTAACAACCCACATTAGTTCTGCACTCTGTCGTGTTTGCTGCAATGCCTTCTGGATGCATATCCCTGCTTTCTTGAAATCCATTTTGGTCTTTCTTATTATCCACTTGTTCATATCTCATCTTTTTATGTTCAGCTGATTAAAGAGATGTATTCAGTCACGGACTTCAGTTTTCATATCAAGGTGACAGGGAAAGGTCACTGTTTCTAGATTTTCTGATATATACCAATTCTTCTTCTGTGATACCTTTGTATCGTAACAGGAGAAATAAATTAAAGGACATCTACAAACCTCTACTCCCTTGGAGTATTAGGAAAATAGGATTTAGTAGTCCAAAATTTTCTTTGAAAAGCTGCAGGTAAGTGTACCTTTGGTAAATCAGTTCAGGTACAACAAGTCATGCTTAATTGTATTATAGCATATGAAATAGTATATGAATCAAAAATGCTAAACTGCTGGTCATTTAAAATGTCATCTGGGTTTTTCTAGACAGGGACATCTTGTTTTCTGATTGATAAAGAAGTTTGGGGCAGTTAGGGGTTTTTTGCATTATTGCTTTTTTTAAAAAAAAAAAAGCTGTTCTTGAAATGTTATGTTTGTGGTGTTTTGTTGTCACAGCAATTAGAACTGTTCAGTTTCCAAATAAAAGCTGCACACTTGGGATCAGACCTATACAGATCAAGAAAGTGACAGACTGTGTTTGCTGTGCCATAAGATATGGAGATCCTTTGGCACACACAGAAAACTTGAGCCCTGATCCATTATTGGAAACCATTAGCATAAATACTCTGCCAGGTCATTGACATCTGCATTATCAAATCCCTCTGTGGGACTAGATATTCAGCACTTAGACCATGCTATTAGTCTATCATATGGTAATGAAATAATCAGCAAAAATGCATGCCTCGGAATTCCTGAGTTAACATAGAACTGAAATAAAATTAAAACTTCACACAAATCCTTCTAGTTTGGTACATGTTGTAAAATGGATTGCTTTAATGCTCTAAGCACCAAGCTTTGACTCATGTTCAGACTGATCCAAAGACTTATGTGTGAGTAGAGCGGGTCCTGCTCAGCTCATAATACTCTTTAGGTAGCTAAATTATGCACAGTAACTGAATAACACCAGTAGTTGCCAGAAACCAGCTTCCCTAATTCCATGCTCTAAGCTTTGTTGACTGGATTACGCCTCATCTCGGAAAGATTTTTGTATGTTTCTTGATAAGGGCAGTTCAAAGCCATCCACTGAAATCTCCTGGGTTAAATATATCTTTCCAAAGAGGAGACAGAAGTACAGGAAGTCAGAAACTCCTTCAGTTATCTTTGATGCCAAAGAATTTGCCTGAGAAGTAATTTTAGTCAAAAACTCAGAGATAGAGGTTAATCTCTCTTGGGAGTGAGGAGGACTGCAGCAGCAGTTTAGACATCTTTAATTTTCATCTTATAATTCTCAAATACTTTTGTTTTAACACATCATCAGAAGACCATCTGTAACCTTAGGCCATTGTAGGAATTGTAATTTTTTCAGGTGTAGGGAGCTAATCATGACTCTTGCAGGCTGTGAGGGTATATATGCTTTAAATGATACAACTGCAACAACTAGACATTGGGGAGAGGTGTCGGGGACATGAATTTCTTGTTCTTCTAGCCTGGTACAAATAAAGCCAGCCATAAACTGAGTAGCACATACGTCTTACCTTAAAATCATATTTCGCTGCAACTATTTATGGTGTTTGGTCTGATATGTCCTATTGCAGAATGTTTCCGGGAATTAACTGGAGCAGGCATTTTAGTAGAATTAATCTTAACCTAAGTGCCCTGATTTGACAACTTAACAACTGTGGAGCAGGAGATAAGCTTTACAACTGTCTTTATCCTACTAATTCAGGCCAGCGTTATTAATAAGGTGCGTGAGATTTACAGTAAGACCCTAGAAGGTAGATTTAAGTTTAACAGCCAGGAAAAGTAAATTTTGTTTGCTCTAGATTCAAGGCAGAGAATACTAGATATTTTGGTTTACTTGCCAGTAAGCTACTTTACAAATAACACCGTAAATTTTACACTATGGCTTCAATTACCGAAGGCTTTAGGCACCTGAATAGAATAAGAAATTTGCATGCAGATAAATACGTGCAACATTCTTTTAAAACAAAGAAATAAAATGTCTTACAATAAATAAAAATCCAAGATCCTCCATGGGTAAAACATGTGTCTCATACATATTGTGAGAAATATAAACAATACTAGGAAAAAGAACAAACTCAAACAATGGCCTCAAGTTGCACCAGGGGAGGTTTAGATTAGATATTAGGAAAAACTTCTTCACGGAGAGGGTTGTCAAATATTGGAACGGGCTGCCCAGGGAAGTGGCGGAGTCCCCATCTCTGGAGGTATTTAAAAAATGGGTAGACGAGGTGCTTAGGGACATGGTTTGGTAGTGGACAGGTACGGTTGGACTCGATGATCTTAAAGGTCTTTTCCAACCAAATGATTCTGTGATTCTGTGAAACTCATAATTCTTACCCAGGAATAAGTATGCAACATCTTACAGTTTTCAGTATTTATGTTATTTATATAATACCTTTCCCTTTGCAATTTCAAAGTGTTTTCTTTATATTAAGTTTCACAGAAGCCTTGTGCAATAATATTATCCTCATCTAGCCAATGGAAAGGCAAAGGTAACAGTAACAGGCACCTAAAGAGCAAGTGCCACACTCGGAATACAACTAAGTCCTACCTTCTTGCACCAGCTCTTGTACACATACTCAGTTCTGAAAGTGTCTATTCAGACACGGGTTTTTTTCACTGTATTCTGAATTGTTTTAAATATTTCAGCTCCAGTATGCAGCAGCGTGTCTCTTCCACACCTACATTAGCACACTCTTAAATATACAGGAAGATGGCTTTCTATTTGGCAAAGTATGCCAGATACCTGAATAAATTTTTCATTTATTTTGGTTGTTGTAACAAATGGCATGGTTTGTGGCACAATAATTTGGGGTCTTTGTGATCTGTATAGAGATGTCACCACAAGCCCAATATGAAAGTCATGATATGATCGTTTCCTTTCTTGGAAAATTCACAGCAAGGTGGAGATAATTAGCATATTGAAACTATAGCTTTATGCAGTACTGACTGAAGAATGGGCTGCTCCTACAATCCCCTGTGGCATCTAAAATTTCCTTGGAAACCTCTCCTGAAGCTACTCTGAAGTATTTGCCTAACATGACCCTGTTCTGTTTCTGAGATCACAGCTCACAAATGAACAAGCTATAGCAGCTTTAGGCATTAATCCTATTACTCCAGTACTTTATAAGAAGGCACTATATAATTACTCTTGAAATGCTGGGCTAGTAAAGTGTTATTACTACTAATACACCCTAGAATACTGGAAGTAACTATAACAAAACGCTGAAAAATATTAGAGAGCGTACAGAGCACAATTTCACTTACAGGTTGTGTTGATGCTTTCTATCACTAGATCATCTAATTAGCAACTCATGACATCACCAGACAACCATTTTGGCTGACATTTTCTACACTATTTGCCACAAGCAGATGTTGCTGTGGCTCACTTTACCTTTTAAATAGAAAGCCATAAGGCCATTTAGCTCACAAAAGTGTTAGGAACAAGTTTAATTAATATTGGTTAGGCACTTAGATGTTGTAATGTAAATAGAAAAGTCCATGTGGATTTCCATGTGGAAATGAAAAAATTTTGTTTTGAGGAAGTGGTTTGAATCTATGTGAGGCCTGGGGCTGCACACTGAATCAAATGTTGAAAAATCCTTAGGCAGCAAGCACCACCCATTCTGTGCATGACTGAGTCTGGAGTCTAGAGAAAAAAGTTAATATATGATCATGTAATTAGACTGTAGAATAATTAATGTACACAAGGGAAGGATAACTTCAAATACAGGTAATCTTAATTCCATTTTTTCCTGTAGTTAATTTTGCAGCCTTTATTTTCTTTCACTGTAGGTTTTCTCTATGTGATATATGGTATAAAGGAAAGCAGAAGTGCAGTACTATTAGCTGATTTTATTCCCCTTTATTAAATGTTAATGTAAAATCTACAACAGAAAATACAATTGCCCATTTACTATTCTACAACAGTTCTGACATCTTTCAATCAAAGAGAACTTCTCGGTCACTTAAAAAAAAAACAAAGTCAAAATCTTTCACCTTACCTGCCAGGCTTCTAACTCTCTTAAGTATATGCTTGAACTTTGAAATTCCTAACACTCTGTGCAGAAGTCATGAATTCTTTCTAGTTCACCAGGAAGGACATGTCTCTATTGCAAATGTAGCTATGTTAGGTTATTGCCTTACAACACTGTTATGCCTTAACTTGGTTTCAACAGAATTAAAATCTGTAGAGTGCTAGGAACTAGGGGATAATCTTTTAGATTTAGTATTAGTTACATTGACCTCCCATCTGAAAGTTCCATCCAAGCTCAGAACTTTATTTATGATATGAGAGTACAATTCAGCTTTCAAGTACCATTCATAGTTTATCTTTCCTAGGATATACTGCAACATATAGCTCATCCCACTGAGAAAGTAAAGTCATGAATATGCTTTTGCAGATAAAATAAGCAAGCACACACATACAGGTATATTCGTAGGGAAGTCTGTACCTATATTAGTATAAAAAATTAGTACATTTTCCTTATCTTCTAGTAAGCTTTTGTTTAATGAATCCGCATTGCGAAATACCCCAGAGCTATGTATTTGGTAAGCAACAAGCACTTGTCGCTTCTCAATCATTAAGTCTCATTTCATGCCTAGTTCTCAGGTAGTTTCATGCTTCCTTGTATTTCCTAGAGCTCTGATTCTGCTCTTCATGCCCATGCACAAGCCTCATTAACTTTTCTCTTCAAAGGCTTCTGGGACAGAACATCTATGCACATACTACATAGTGTAAATTCAACAAACAGGCTTGGCAGTAAAAGTAAATGTTCCGAAATACCCAAAGTATTGTTATAATGTTGACAGAATATGTACAACTATGCTTGGGTAGTGGGGGTGGGGCATCCAATTCTACCTGCTCAGAAGTGAAATGCAGAGCATGTAAAAAGATGTTTGTTCATGTATATCATTATTACAGACAAAGATAACTCATTAATTTTAAAGATTCCTTTTTTTTCTGATGGCTTTAAATATAGAGATCGGTGACTACGGCTGCTCTCATTTTCCTGGTCACCTTTTTCTCTTCTTACAGGACTGGAAATATGACTCCAGTGAAGCTGTAATTTCAGCTTCCATTCCTGGCTAGCTCAGCTCAGAAAGAGAACAATTTGGGGTTTACTTTTCATTAACAATGCCTGTCCTGGTTTCATCTGGGATAGAGTTAATTTTCTTTCTAGTAGCTGGTATAGTGCTGTGGTTTGGATTTAGGATGAGAATGATGTTGATAACATAGTGATGCTTTAGTTGTTGTTAAGCAGTCAAGGACTTTTCAGCTTTTTGCACTGGCCTGCCAATGAGAAGGCTGGAAGGACACAAGAAACTGGGAGGAAGCACAGCCAGGACAGCTGACCCAAACTGGCCAAAGGGCTATTCCATACCATGTGACGTCATGCTCAGCATATAAACTGGGGGGAGTTGGCCGGGGCACAACCGATGCTCAGGGACGGGCTGGGCATTGGTTGGTTGGTGGAGAGCAACTGTTTTTCATTTCCATCATTTGTCTTTCTTGGGGTTTATTTCTCTCTCTTTCTGTTATTTTCCTTTTCATTATATTATTATTATTATTATTATTATTATTATTATATTTCAATTATTAAACTGTTCTTATCTCAACCCACAAGCATTCTCACTTTTACTCTTCTGATTCTCTCCCCCATCCCACCATGGGGTGGGGGGGTGAGCAAGCGGCTGTGCGGTGCTTGGTTGCCGTCTGGGGCTAAACCACGACAACATCAACACATCTCTCAGAAGTCAACAGCAAATCTTTTGTTGAATTCATTTATGCAAGGTCAGGTTCTAAACTGGAAAATTCAGCAGATATAAACCAGCAACTGAGAGAAGAATCAGACCACTTAGGCAGATAACTTTCAGGCTCATATTTCTGTTCCTCTATAGTCAAAAGTAAGCACTGTGGTAATTCATGTTTCTGCCTGAGAAAGCATTTGTTTAATAGCCTCAAAAATTTTGAAAATATCTTCTTATAAAAGAAATTTAAGACCTAGAATGCACTATTACAAAAAGAGCAAGAAATAGTCTTAACAATTTTGAAGGTATTTGTTTTCTAACAAGTGAAGACGTTGATAAACACAAAGAATAATTTTTCAAATTCCAGCTCTTTGTTCAATAAATTCAGACAAATGGGTTTTTACTCAGATTTAAGCTTTAACTATGTAGAATTCAAGGTATATGACTCAACCACAAAGTTAAATAAACACCGTACTGTTCTTTTCATATTGCATTACAGTTAGAGCTGAGAAAACAAATCACGCTAACTTCTTTGTCTAATTCCATGTTTTTCACATTAGAAATTGTAAATGTCTGGCTAACTTTTTTCTTTAAAGTCACTCATTTCACAGCAGTGTTTTTAAATATTTATTTTGAGTAGTTGTTAATATTTGAGCTATTTTAGTTCTTACTGCACACAGAGGTTACCTACAATGATCCTCCTTCTGCTCCTTCTTCACAATTTTGCATGAGTTTTCTGAACTACAAACTAAAGAATGGCTGTAACATGTCAAAAATTGAAGTCATTCTTTAAGGATTAAGGTCAGGAAAGTATATGTGCATGTGATAGAACTGTTCATGTTCTTAGTCTCTTTTTGCCTCATGATCCTCATCATTTGCGTCATTTGCTTCAGCAGATCTTTGCACTTGTGTTTTGCTGCAGACCATAACTATATATGTCATCTTAAATAAGACCTACAGGATTCTCAAACATAGACATAATCATTGGGAAAATACAACTGATGAGAAGTCTCATAAAAAATTAAGATAAATATTGATAGAAAAAGTATTGTGGTATCTACCAAGCTGTCGTTGTGCTGTAAAATCAGCATTGTGTAATGCCAACCCAATCAATCAGCCAAATTTTTCTCTAAATGTAATGCAAGCTCTACACTTCACCTAAACCTCCTTGAAAATTCTGGCTAAGCTTACAAAAATGAACATGTTTTTAATTTGGGGCCTGTAACAAAATCTGAACACAAGTAAGTTCCATATCATTTAAGAATTTATAAGGAAAGAGTGGAACAGAACTGAACAGGATTCAATTTTTATCTAGACTACAAAAGTAAAACCTTGGACAATTTCATTTACAGTGGGTGAGATAATCTTTCTTATCATGGTTTGTTATGGAAGAATACCTGACCAAAAAAGAGAACAAGACTGTTCTCAGTCTCATTTAGAGTTACAAATGTTTATTGCCATTATTTATTACCATGGAGTTGCTGAAAGCAACTTAACATGATATGGCCACAGTCTGTGTTAGGACCACAGTCTATGTTAGTCCCTGGTGCTGTTGTCCTAGATACACAGTAAGTAATGTATCTCTTTGGACACACTCAATTTTTCTGGTGAAACTTACAGTTCTAAATGTGACAGCAACTGATCATCAGGCAAATACTTAGTTATTAGAAAGAAACACCTAATTCATGCAATAAAATGTCAGATTATTACTTCTTCATGTCACTGAGACTTTATTTAACAAAGGTTTATTCCTGTTCTCAGCCATATGACTGGATTTGCAATTATGGTCTTTGTTTAATTTCTTTAAAACATCATTCCTGTTTATACATCTTTTGCAATTCCATTTTTAAATGTAATTGCTTCTAAATCTCCGAGGATATTAATAGCTGCCTGAACTGATATGTTTTAATACTAAGAACTGTGATTTAAACCACTAAAGCAAAAACTGAACAAAGCAAACTAGACACAATTCTAATCAAGTTCTGGCAGCTGATTCTTTTTATTTTCTATCTGTACCACTTATTTTAGTGTCTGAGATTCAGCTGTAGGTTTACAGTTCCATAAGGCTACACTGCCTGTCTTTACAGGGATGATGTGAAAACTTAAACGAGCCATTCCTGCATTAGAAACCACCATTCCTTCACTGTTACTTAGGGTGAGGACACTTTCTGTTGACCCATACTATTGGAAATTGGATTGCATATTCCTGGTCATCTCACATACTTTTCCAGAGTATTCTTTTGACTGGGGAAGCCATCACTGAGCTTGTAGCTATATCTGTAGACAGCTCTGTTCAATAGGGATTTAAGCAACAAATTTTTCAATGTCTGCTGTTAGTGTAAAGGAGACCTCTGTTGTGCAGATACCCTAAAATGGTACTGGAAGACTCATTCCTCCTTCACTGAGAAGTCCAATTTTCTGTTTTCTTCACAGGTAGATGGTGGAAATGACAGTCTTTAACTTAGAGAATGCCTGTAAATGTGTTTCAGAAACTGATGAGAACAATTTCTTATTACAGAGAAATAGAGAAATTACATCCTCTCTGGATTTTTTTTTTCCCATTTTCTTTCTGACTGAATGAATGTCAGATAGGCAGGAATGAACCCCCTTCATTTAGTGTATGTGCTTATTGGCTCCAGCCACAACATTTCTTAGAGCACAGTTCCTGCTCTATTTGAAGACACCCATGACACTTACTATTTGTATGGACGTACTAGCATAATCTTCAGAGAATGAATCTTGATACAAAGATATATCATCAATGCTGCTTTAATAGCAGCATGATCCAACCAATCTTTTCCATACTCTAGCTACTGAAACTTCCAGATTATGAGGAGATTTAGCAGTGCACCTCATTACATCCTCCCTTCAGTGTCTTGCACTCAGTAAGCACAAAACACTGGGGTTTTTATGTCTTATAGAGAATCTTGATCTTTCTTGATTAATTTTTTTTCCTTCTTTTACTGTTCCATATTAAATACTGTCTGTCATTCTCATATATATGTGTGTGTGTGTATAACATATGATTGAAATTATTTTAATAGGTGTGTTCTTCAAAGTTTCTAATGAAGTGTTCTGACGCCAGTAACATTTTACCATACAGTAAGTAATCTCAAAAGCATTTTGCAAATTGGTTCCCCCTGTTCTACCGTGAAGACCTTTCTGGTGTCTGAATGATCAGATGAAAAGGCATTTCTGTGTTTTCTGCCTTAACCTAATTTTTGTAAACAGTAGTTCCATTTTTTCTCTTTCAGAGAGCATTTTATGCTCACTGAGGAACATAACTATGCCAAACAAGAGCTGTATGTAGAGCAACTCAAGAGAAAGTGGAGAGGTAGCAATAAACTGGCAGATTAGAGCAGTCTCAATTGCCCCTAGTTATGTGTAGCTGCCTATGACCTGAATGAGTGTCATTTCAGCAACCAGGGATCAGCAGTGGAGTACTTCACCTGCTGCCCTTTCCATGAGACAAATCCTCTTTTTCAGATTCAAAAAAAAGCCTGACATAAAACGGATTCTTCATCTCCAGCACCTGTGAGTTTAGGCAACGAGTTTGTGCAACAGCTGAGTCACAAGTTCTACTCTTTCTTTCAATACCTTTTTTCTTTTTCTTTACCACTCCTCTTTCAGTCTACAGCTACCTTCAGTCTCATATTTGTCTTGTCACTGTCTCTTCACTTGTCTTCTAAGTTCTTTTCCATGGCATCGCATCTTTATGCTTCCTGCCCTTTCACAAACATATTCCATACAGCCCTTGAGAGAGCTGTCTCTTCCAGTTACATCACAACAATCTGCTCACTTCCTTTTTCCTTGAGTGATGCTTTTCTTCTGCATGGTCATTTTCTGATCTACTCCGCCTTACTGCATCCTGACTGTGCTTTCAGAATACAAATGCATTTTCCTTGTAGTACTCTTACTTTTCTTGTTATATTTCCAGGTTGTTCGTAGTTTTCCACGCTTGGGGACCTGACTCAGAGATTTACATCACATACTTATTGTCCAGCAATCCTTTTAATTATGCCACGCTAGGAACTATGTTATGAAGCCTAGACTAATTAACAAAGGTTTGTAAGACAGACGTGTCTACATAGGCTAAGTGGAGCTGCTCCAGTGAATTGCACCAGTGAAACCTCCCAGGGTGGAGACACCCTCACCTCCTCTGCATAAGAGCTCAGGTACAAAACTACATGATGAATGCTGTAATTCTCAGGTCAATAAGTTCCTTCATTAGCCACACAGGAATGCATTTAAGACATTCCTGGTTTTTCTTTGATTATGTCTACCCTGGAGACTTTGCCCAGGCCAGCTGTAAGTTAGCTCAAGAAGAGAAAGAGTCCAGCTGTGACAGAATGGAGTTACATTTAGACCGATTTTCCCACTTGCTATTCACAGCTACACGGGTGTTTGCAACCAATGGTGTAAACACACCACTTTCATTTCCAGGACTGATAATAAAGACAGTCATGCAAAAAGAGTTCTAAATCCTGAGTGGGTACAAACACCCAGGTTATATACCCACCTCCCTTGTACATAGATCCATTATTTTTGCCAGTGAATTCCACTGAGATGTTGTAGCCAGTCTTCCTCAGGTATGATGAGTTAGAAATGTGATTTTACAAAACTTGCATTAGCAGAGGCTTTGGAAAAAGGAAACAACTAAGAGACAAACTAAGTTTTGCAAAACTGGTGAGATATTTTATATAATTAGCATGTAACAATGATAACAGTTCTGAAAACCTACAGTAGCTTATGAAATACTCAATCTAAACTTAGTGCAATTAGTTCACTAGTATTTACAGAGTTGATTTTGGGATTATGGTTAGAAAAGTCTTATTTCCCAGTATGAATAACATTTTGGATATAAGAGGAAAATATCTTTTTTACAAACTCTCTCCTTTTTGTAAAAACAGAAATAATAAGGTTTTAGTTTTTCTGTATGATTTATTTGCACAAAAAATTACCTTCAATGGGATCCTTAGCTTTACATTAAATACCCTAAATAGATCTCAGCATGATGACAAATGAAAATGAAACAAATGTGGGTAAAAGGGCAAATTAGTAAGTAGTCCAGTGGTTTTGAACGTCATTCTGAGTAGGAAAAAAGCCATGAACAACTGACATTCTGTGTTTCAGATGATGTTCATCAATATCCCCTGTGGCTCATGAGTTGCTATATCCTGAATAGCCAGTGATCCTTTTGGTTTGGACAAAAATCCTGTGCATTTACCAGGAAAGCTAAGATGCTCTCAGCAGTTTAGGCATTTCTTTCTCTGTCTTTTTGGGTCTTTTGCCTTCAGTCCCAACTCACTGTTCAGTGTATCTTTTTTCTTACAGACTAGTGTAGGATTACTCGGAAAATTTAGAAAGAAAACGCTTCAGTTCTCTTCCGAGTAAGTAGTGCTAGGAATGATGGCCAAAGCATCATTTACATATAAGACAGCTGACCAAAGTGTTGCAGGGTGGGAGAAAAAACCCTAAATCAAAACAAACCAAAAATTTGTGACAAAGAAAGAAAAAGTCAAAGAAACAGAAAATATTATGAAAGCATATAGGTTACCTAAATAGTAAATACACCTTTGATGTATAACTTCACTTCAAACCAGTTGTATTCTTTCCTTTTCTTTACTGTTTTCTTTTTCTGTTTGGAAACTCCTCTTCTGTAAATAGACAGTGCTATTTTCTGAGTCCTTTTCAGCCAGAAAACACACTCCAACCTTCAATCCAGCACACTGCTAATTTATTCTGTGGAATCCGTCTTACTTCAAGTGTTCTGATTCAGCAAGTATATTTTCACAGCAAGGGAAAAAAAAAAAATTTTCTTTCTCTCCAGCCTCAGCTGGGGTTGTTCACAGAATTAATTTAGCAATAATTTAAGTGCATTTGAGGTCTTCAGACAGAATTCATGTTTGTTACAATCTCGGGAGCTGGAGACTGTAAAATTCTTTTCTTTTCCTATAAACTCATTACTTCAGCAGCAAATGTTGTTTCTTCCTGTACTATACAAATCTGTCCTGCTTGAGCAAATCTTAGTCACTCTGTCCTATACCTACAGCCTCTTTCCAAAGCTATACTGCTGGTACTTCTCCTTCCAATGACATTTTTCCTCCTGAGGCGGTTCCTTCGTCATGACAGTGGTCAGAGCACAAACATTAGCTTCGAACTTTTTGAAAAAATATGTCATGGTTTCCAGGATAATTACCACAGAGTGTACCATACTTCATATGTGACTTAGCATCTGATATGGAGTGAAACCACTCAGTCCCCCCACTCTCAGGCTGAGCCATATGCAATACACCCTGGGTACCAGAGGGATCATTTCTGCAGTCTAATTCAGAGCATTTGCTGGGCATACAAGAGGAGAGACCCCCAAGGCTTCTGGAAATAGAAATAAGGCAGAATTGGATGCTGCCATCAGAAAACTCATTTGGTCCCTATCCATACCTGGCACCTGCCAGGTACCATCTTTCCAGGAGCCACTTGTGCATGGGTGGAGACCAGCATCGCACATATAGCCTGTCCACTATTTGGGGAAGCAGCGGGGCTGCTGCTCACATGTAGCTGGACTGTCCTGTGGCCAGCTGGATCTCACAGGGAGGTAGCAGGAGGGCTAGCTAGTGCATATGGTGCTTCCCATACCTCTGCAGTAGCTTGAGAAGCCTAACCTGGAGGGCTGGGCATCACTGATGCAGCGCATGAAACAGTTAGTGCACATCAGCTATAAATGAGCCACACAGAGGGAACCACTGGCAATTGTTCAACCAGACCAGGGTACAACTGCCTTCAAAAAAATACATGACATTTCAACAGCTGAAGAGCTGGGATATCAGCAACATGAAGGAATACTTGTTTCTATCAGCATCTCAATCATCTTGTAGAACTGAACATTTCCAGTTTTGCCTCCCCTCTCTCCCCCTTTTCTGACCCATATATCCTTTAATTGTTTGTTAGGGGATCATTTTTTGGCCACATGGCTGCTTGTTTGTTTTCCTTGCCTGACCTCCAGAGGGATCTGTCACATAGGGATTCTTATCTTCAGCCCATAATCTCTTTAAAATCTTTCCCAGCTCATGGCACTCTAGTGTACTCCATTCAAAAGAACCTAAGAGCTGTATTAGGTCATTGGCTTTGTTATTTTTATATGGTTATTCATTAACTTCAGATGAGATTTTAGAAAACAACACTGAAAAAAAGAAAAGAAAACATGCAAAATTACCCACGTATTCTTTTCTGTGCAAGTCACAAAAAAATCAAATTCTGCCCTATACCATATGCCTACCATAATAAGTTTTAAGTACATATCAAAGACAAAGCCATGAATAGCTCTCTATGTCAGAGTTTGATTGTAAATTTCTATTATTGCAAACTAGTCTATCACTTTTATTCTAAATAAGGATCTTCAGGAAGACCTGAATATGTACCTACAGCCAGTTTAGACTCAATTTTATTTGAGATCATAAATAATGATGACTTTTAGCTTTATGATGACTTGGAAATCAGGTCAATATTTAAATATCGGAGGGGAGGTTGTCCCCTATGAGTGGACTCTACAATTATATGCTCTATCTGTGAGATCTGGGTTACACTTCCATTTTGCAAGCCAATGTTCTTTCTCAAGAATATTTATATATAAATAAGTTGGGCTAAAGCTACAACAATTTTTGCCAACTCATTCCCTTTGCAAAGGGGGAAAAAAACGCTCCTGGAAGGCAATCATTTGAGTGCTTTAGCATGCCTGGACATAACTATACAGAACAGTGAATAGCTCAGCTTTGTTGCTGCATTAGGCTTGCAAAGATAAGCCAAGAACAACAATAAAAATCAAATGTAGATGTTAGTAGATGCTGCTATTGTGATTGTGCAGTTCAATAAGTCAGAAATATTCCATAGCTTATAAATAGAATTTCATCCTACTTCCACTACTAATAAATAAATAGCTGTTAGTTTGATCAGCAAACCCAATTGTGGGCAAAATACCATAATACAGAGATGCTTGCCAAATGTTATTTGGACACTGACCATAGTTCATGCCATTATTTTGCCATTTTTTTGTTCAACGACAACTGACACACAGTTGTTGAAAACAATCAAATATTTGCCAAGCAACAAACAGAATACAGAACAGCAGCATTCCTCTTTGGCACCGGAGGACAGCCAAACACAGTCCTAAAGAACTTCATGTCTCTCTCAGACTGTACTAAAATATGTGTATAGTTTGTCATCTCCCCTTTTTTAGAACATTTGCACAGGGCATGGTCTTGTGTCAATGGATGAGGGTACTAGAGATAGTGTGATTCCTACTGAGCGTCTTTTGAAGATACGTTTCCAAATCAAACTTCCAAGAACTCCAGACACTCTTGTAGGGAAATAGAGGTAATGAATTAGCTTATTTTTGCACTGTCTTAACTATAAATGTGAAAAGATGACAGGAGCAACACACTGCAATGTCATGATAATGATACATGTGCATATGGAAAGATACAGTAAGTTCAGCTTTATTGGGCTTATCACCTTTCACTCCTTTAAGAATGGGTGATGAAAATGAGAGAAAAGGATTGGAGTAGCTTGTTCCAGTAAAGCAATTCTCTACTGCATCAAACCATATTCATGAAAGTTTAAGAACCCTTACATCTCTCTAATAAATAAGCCAATGATGTATATAATGGTACAGTAATAAAAATGCTAATTATTTAATATTGGGAAATAATAGATCTGCTTGCAGTAGCCCCATGTTAATTAGTAGGCTTCTTTTTTTTTCCAACGTAGTTTTATTTTCACGAATAATACTGTGCTGTTTCAACAGAGAACGTTTCCTCTTTTGGATTTCACAACTCTCCAGGGCACACTAGAGAGTGAATCAGTTATGCCCAACATGCAAACATTAACCAAACAGGAGACTCATTGAAGTTATTTTGGTACCTTCTCTTTGATTTATGTGGAGTAATTTCAGCAAAATACCCTATAGGAAGAGTGCAAAACTTTTCTGAACATTATGTACTAAATTAGTCTTACTTAGGGAAAACATGTATGTCATGCTCAGTATTACTGTGGCGTATTAACTCGATTTGGGAAACTATGTAAAAGATTTTATGACTAAAAATGTCTGAAGAAAAGAAAGGAAAATCATTATAGCATTTCGTATATATTCTCTAAGGTTTTGATTACACATTAGTAAAGCTTTATAATACCTCTGTGATGTAGATATTTTTGCCAACATATATATACCTTGTGGGTAAACTAATGATAAAAAAAGTTTACCTAAATTATACTACTAGTGTTGAAGCTGTCTTTATATACCTTCCTAAGCAATGGGGTCCTTCATAGTGTAAACACAGCCTCTAAATTCCTGCACACTTCTGGGAAACTCTCTCCTAAGTTGTAAGAAATATTGAATATTATTACTTCCACATTAATATCTTGGATCGCACACTAACATTTTTCTGGCCAGTCCCTCATAAACATAAAGCCAAAATCCACCTATATTTAATTTCAGTACTAAATGCATTATGCATTTTTGAATTTTACATTCTGTCTTCACTTTTTTTCTTTGAGAAGGTGAATAATGGTTGCAAACTGTTTTCCTCTACTATCTGTTTAACTTGGAGAGGGGAGGGACAGAGAGAGAAGATGGTGGTTGAAACAGGGGAACATTTAAGAATGTAATGAAGATCTTTAAACAGAGCTATGGCATACAGCTGTAATAAGTCTCTCAATGGTAGACCAAATTTGCTTGTTTCACTGTAATCTCACTGACCTTGGAAGACCAACTGCATGATCTTTTCTGTTGTGTAGATTCTGTCCCATTGTGTGATCTGAATAAAAGCAGCCTTTAAAAATGTAATGTCATGGTGCTATTCTCAAATGATAAATTGTAGTGTCAATTATAATTTACTCATAGAGAGAAAAGATAATATAATCTCAAAAGAATATTACAAGGAAATCTTCCACAACAGTCAAGGAAAATATATATATTATGAGTGACTGCTGGTGATATTATTATTATTAAAATTATTATGCTTATTATTAAGATTGCCAGACACTATCTGTTATATTACAGGGTGTTTTAATCTGACAAACTTTTACTGAAAGGGCTAAAATTTGCCATACTAGGTATCTGCTTCAGTCCAAATTTGAAGTACAGCCTGAGCCACATGATCCAACTGTATCAGTGAATAAAGATAATGAAAAAATTTTTTTTCAAGTTATGATCATTAGGAAAGTGAAATGTATTACTGTGACTGTCAGTGAAGGGTAGTGCTGCCATGAGAGAAGATTTACTGGATGAGGAGTCTGAAAAGTGATGCAGGGAAAGGGAAATGCAGTGAGTTATCTCGACTTGATGCAGCACAGGATCCCAGAGAACACTGAAATGGGACAAGAGAAAAGACACAGGGCAGAGCACAAGCAAGGAAACTCCCCAGCAAACCATAAGAGAGAATCTATGTGACTGGGAACAGTGAGGTGTGGAGAGTATGGGAACAAGGGAGAAACAAGCTGGACAAGAAGCTGGCAGCAATGGACTGGAGGTTGGCCAGGCAAGGAGCCCAAAGGAAGAGCTGGGAAAGAGCTGGATCCAGTTAGGGTTGTTTCTGAGTCTTCTCATTTTTCTGCCATCAGCAGATAAAACCCAAAGACAAAGTGACGCATCCTTCTACAGAGCAGCTCTGTGGAAAGTACTGGAGTGAATTGCTGGTTGTTGACTGTGATGCCAGTATTCAATTAAGTGGCATTCCCTTTTTTCAGTTTATTTAAATAAAAAAAGAGGGGGGAGGGTAAATTTCATAGAGTTTCTTTCCCTTCCTTGACACTCACTTAGGTAGGGTGTCCTTCATTCACATATTATGGTCCTTTGTATTCTTGTTCTTTTATTCAGCGTTAATGAATGCCATGGCACCCACAGCTCTAAAACTGTTTCTTGTCAATAAAGCAAACTAATTTCCCCTCTTGACCCAAAGAAGTCTGATAAGCTCCGTGCATGAATAGAAGCAGAAATAAAGAAATTAAAAAATTAAGGTGATAGGAAGCAGGTTGCCTAATATGAGAGGCAGAGATGTTGGAGTCAGTGAGGGTCAGACGGGGACTCAGAGTGGCTCAGAAGAGCAGAGAAATCATGAAGAATTTGAAAGGCCAGAGCATCAAAGGAAAAGCAAGGCAAAAGAATGACCATAGTTATGTGCATGAGTCATCAGAAATGGCACTTGACAGTCCATGCTCAGCATTGCCAGCAGGTATGTTAGTATAAAAATGACATCATTGTGCTACTTTCTCAATCTGGTAACAGGAAAATATAAATGCCTCCTTATGTCCCATTAAAATCAATGACATTAAAGAAAGATTAATTACGTGAAAGGAAGAGATTTACTAAGGTGTCTTCATGCCTAGTTGTAACGAAATAGGTGTTTTACTGTGCTAGACAACTTTGAGTATCTTATCCTACATGCTCTGTTTCCAAAGCAGGGAGAATCAAGGACAATCTGCAGCCTTTATAATGGATATTTTAATTGTATTTTCACATTTTCAAGCCCAAACACCAATCGTACAAATATTTGTGGCATTTCAACTGACTAGATATTTTAAAATGAAATGATTTACACAATGGGAATGTAAATGATTTACACAAAAGGCTTTGAACAGTTCCTTTAGAAACATTATAGCCTATTGTACAGAAGTGTACCTTTTTCAAAGTGAAATTTTTACACAATGACTTTCAGCAGCTGCTCTCAAGCTTCTGTGGCGCATTGTATGAACTCTGCCTGCAGTACTTCATGCCTCATTTCCTCTAACTTGACATTGCATATATTTGTTGAATAATCAGTGAAAACATATCATCGTTAAAAATGTTTACCATTCTATTCTAATGGGAATAGCAATAAAAGGGTAAGGGCAAAAATATGTCATTTTACACAAAAAGCAGCACAACGGCACCCTTCAGAGAGGCCTCACAAGGAACTATGAAAATCATGCTGTTGAGAAGCTATTTGGCTTCTTTCAGGTTTTCTTACTGCTTCTTTCTTTTTTTCATGTGGTAGATGTTTGCATGAAAACAAGAGGTCAAGTTCTGCTCTCAAATCAGCATAAATTTGAAATTCAACAGAGTTACCGTAAACAAATAGCAGTGTAAGCAAGAGAAATCCCACAATGGCTTTCTGAGTGTGTTTTATGGCCAATGACCTAGAAGTTGGAACAAATTTTTACCCAAACTGCACTGCACTCAGACCTCTGGAATTATTCTGCTTCAGCCTGATTGTTAAAGGAAAACCTCTCTTTTTTTATTTTCCTTTCTTTCTTTCTTTTTTTTTTCCCCACTTAGGATCTAGAGGACGTCTCATTGCTTAAATGATGAACAGCGAGTGTTATGTCTGGAAGTGTAGAAAATGTGTGCTGGTGCCTCTTTTGCCCATACATTCTGTCTGACAGCAGACAAGTCAGCTAATATATTTGTGCCTTAGTTTCCTCACCTCAGTGGGAATGCAGACTAGCATTAACAAAAGTTTTGAGCACCACTTAGTGATACAGGAAAAGCACTTTGATTCGAAGGGGCTACTGAACTGCAGAGTACCATTATTGGAGCAACAGCAGAATAGGTTCAATCATTTTTTATCTAAAGCATCAGAGTAAACAATACAAGTTGGAACAATGCACTGTTTCCAGAATGTGGTTTTAAAGAATGTGTTATGAGATGATGTTGTTGCTATGGTTACAGATCCATCTAAAGAAGTGAATGCACTAAATACTGTTATGAAAATTAAGTAAATATTAAGCAACAGTTTAAAAAACAGGTGTGTAGGAGTCAATGTTTTCATTTTTGTCATTTTAATTACTCTTAATATTTGTGAAAGGGGGGCGCTGAAAGAGCTATCCAGAAATGGGTATGATGCCTGGTTAGTGCTTGGAAGGCACACTTCTAGGGAGCATCTAGATGATCGTCACTTTGTGGAGATCCAGTACTCTTCACCACTTCTCTTCATTTTCTGCTGAACTTATTTAATATGTAATGGAAAATCATGCTATAGGAAGAAATGTGAACACAATGTCCCTCAATAAGAATCGTTGTATAAAACCCAGGGTCTTACATGGCGGGTGACAGAAAGCTTGCTCTTTACAACTTACAGATGAGGATAAGAAGCTCTGCAAGCTCGTATAGTCATGGAAATTGTGGTGTGAGTGGTATTTAATTTTCTATTTGACCGTGGTAGCACTTATAGCCCTTAGTCAGGATAGCAAGACCACATGATATCCTAAGGGGCTTCTATGCTGTTAAGTAAACGAGCTCCCTGGCCTTGGTTGCTGGTTATTCATAGTGCAGGTATGCCAGGACCTTTCCAGGCTCCTTTCTGAATGAGTAAACTTGTTTCCTCCAGGAGGAAACCAAGGCACAGTTGGCACAGTAGTTTGCTTCAGGGTTCACTCCAGGCAGAAAACATGAAATAGATGGTGCCAAAACAGGCTCCTTCAGCCTGGGACAGACTTCTGACATGATGCCAGCAGGCCCTGTGCCTGCAAAGACAAGCACATACCCTCAGGACAGGCTGCAGGGCAAGCAATGCGTGCTTTTGGCATCGTGCTCGGGAGACACTGCTCTGGTAGGCTGCAGTACAGATTTCACTTTTTTCCCAGATTATCTCACTTTATTATCACTTTGAAAACACAAAATATTCTAGTTATGTCTCAGGGCCGCAGAGCCAGGAATTGCTTCCTGAGGCAGATCAGTTTAGTAATGTAGATGTAGCCAGACATACTTTGCACTTGTCTTGAACATCATCATGAATGTATTCCCTTCTACCTGAGTACGCAAATTTCAGGAAAAGATGGAGCTATTGATTATTAATGAACCTTGAATGTTTAGTATGAGTGTTCACTTTCTGTAATCATAAAAGGGACCTGCAATTTCTAATGCATACATTCAAATACATGACAGGTGGTTGTCTGTCAGAAACTTACACGTTCTCTAAGAGTTTGTACCTAAAAGGCTTGAGCTTTGGGAGAGACTCGGCATATGGTAGTTAAAGAAAAGCTGTTTTTAAAATTGTACTGCCACTATATCTAAATATAATCCTAAAAAGAGAAAAAAAATATCAAAAACCAGAACTGTAATTATGCTTACCAACCTACTTCGTTTATCAAAGCACATTACAAAATGACCAGAGAATTTAACTCAGGGAACCTGTACCACTTTCAATTATCAGCCCTATAAATTACACAACCAGTGAAATGCAATGAGATCAAAGCCTCTGAACCATTTGTTTTTCTTACACATGAGTGAGTGGCTACTGGGCACATTGATTACTCACCAGTGCTGAATAACTAGGACAATATTGAACTCTATACATGTGGCACCGCTGACAATGGCAGAGAAATGAACCGGTGGATACTCTGGAGGTCTGTTCAGCAACAGAAGGCTGGTGTACAGATAAGCAAATGTCTTATGAATGTGCTAATGAGTTTGCCTTCTAACCCCATCAACTAAAAACACTGGGGCTAATTTATTTTTCTTTATGTCTTTAGAATATGCATCTTCTCTATAAATTGAAATGCAGTCTTTCAAGTGTATTAAGAACAATTTCTAATTTCTGATCTATTCAAGGCATCCTCCAAAATCTGGATTATACCAGTATCAGGTGACCTGTATTATTTCAGTTTATATTTCTTACAGACTATTCAGCTTCATGCTTTCATCATCTCTCTGATGATTTGACAATATTTATGAGATGAATTTCATAGAATTTTTAGGAGAATGATAGAAAATACTCCCTTTAGTTGTGAGGCTGATCCAAGCCTGTTAGTCTTCCTGTTTTCCTCCAATAACTTTTACTCTGGACTTAATTGTACAGTTCTGCTTTCTGAAGTTGTTTTTTCACATAATTTCCTGAATAACTTCTATATATAGAGTGGGAAAGGAGGCAGGGAGAAGGGAAGGAGAAAAAAGGCCATGCAAAGGCCTTTTCTCTCCTGTTCCTCTGAAGTGTTTTGACACATACGTCACATGCTAAATAATTTGTAAATTATTCCAGCAGTGGTGGCAGTGCTTCTTCCTATGCAGGAATGGAGATGGGCGTTGTAGGGCATACAGCCTCTGCACCAGCCAGCTCCCCTGAGTCAGCTGTCGGGGGTTTCAGCTGGTACCAACTCAGCAGACAAATCCTTCTCCTCGTCACAGTAATAAGGACAGTAACTGAGAAATCGCAAGTCCACCCCTAGGCTTGTCACAACTGTGCGTCATTCCCAATTTATGGTGTACTATAAACTGACAAGCTAGCCTTGTGTTTTTACCTCAGACTTTAACCTTGTTTCTTTTTATGTATTTGCTTTTACACATAAAGACGGAGATTTTGCTAGTCACACAGACGGTCTGTGTGAAAATCTGTGTGTGCCAAACTAAGTTTTTTACTAAGGAGAATTTTAAAGCAAAGAATAGACAAGAAGAGGCAGTTCAACTTAATTAATGTCAGAGTTTGTACAATCCACTGAATGTGTAAAGCACTAGATAATTTCTAGGTATTACTACTAGTCTTGAGTGAGTAATTTGTGTTGAATTATCTGTTTCCCAAATGTCATCTCTCTGTTTGTGAACTGTCATTGAAAGAGCATGATTTTTTTTTCCCCGGATTTGTTCAAAACTCCTCTCTGAATAGCTTCTGTCAGTAATTCTTAGCCTGCTGCTTATTCATGAGCAATTCATTGTAAGTGTCTGATAGTTGCAATTTGAGCTGTTTTGACTGCCCAGTTAGGTATTTGATATACTTCCTTTCAGACATTTGATGACTGTAACTTTGAACTGTGTAGCGAGATATTCATCCAAGCCAGTATTAAATGTGCTTTCCATGAGTACTGGCTTATAGTTGCCTTAATATGAAATGTAGCCCTGTTTTAACATTCGTATTGTGGTAGCAACTAGAAGTCAATCAATTTGAGAATACATTATTTTGAGAATGATACAGATATTGAGTAAATGATAGTCCCTGTTCCAAATTATTTACTGTATAGAAGAAAGGACTGATTTGTTTAACATTCTTGTCTGTAGGAGAATAAATAGAGTCCCAGTAAGGTGATCTGAAATTGGAAATGAAAGTGAAAAGTTTTTACAAGAAAGCATCCAGACCTATTTATCAAATAGCTACAGATTGCTATATTTCAGCAAAACGTCTGTACATATAAAATACACCCTAGCACATTATGCTAATCGGACAAAAACACATGGAAATATATTTAAACATTTTCTGAAGGGAGGGGAATTTAGATGTAAATCTGGAATGCCAAAGGGATCTAGAGCATTTGCCTAATCATATCTCAATGCTGCTCCATGCTGAGCATACACCCAAGGTTGTATCAACTGCTACTGCCTGAAAAGCAAAAGTAGTTGAAAACTGTGAACAAGTCTAATTTTAAAAATTACTTAATCTCTGAAGTCCCTAAAAATCCAAAAGTAATATCTCTGTGAAGATCACATTTATTATTAAAGTAAGGGTTTTCTTTAAGAAAATAAAAATGTAAAACAGTTTGCTACTTGCTGATGTCTAAACAGGTAACAGACAAGGATATTATGAGAGATTCAAAAGAACTGGATGCACTAGGTCCCCTTCACTCCAGTTAAACTACAGTTGGTGTAATTTCAAAAAAAATCTGAAATTCTCTGCAGAAGAGGGATTCCTTTTCAAGGAAAAGAAATAATCTTAAAGTGAGAGTTAAAATGAATTTGTCAATATATTACAGCATGCCTATGGAACAGAGAAGTCCCATCAGTCTCAGTGCTGTTGGGGTTGTTTCTACCTAAAGTTTTTCAAAATAGTGCACATTCTTCATTCTTTTTAATTACTCACTCTCTTTTAATCTGAATAATTTCATTTTTCTGTTTCTTGATTTTGAAGTAACAGAGCATTTTGGAAAATGGGTGTGCTTACCTGATGTTAGAAAAGAATACCTTCTGCTCACATAGAAGTTGCCAGCAAAGGTGGAGAGAATAACCTGTTATAATTCATCCCTCATGTTATCATGCATCATCTCTACTAAGTATACAAATACTCTGTTTATTGCAGTTCTTTGTACAAAAGAGGCACAGAAGGCAGAAAACCTCTTACTATATATAACCATGAAAAAAACAGATGCTAATATCATTGGGAACAAGGAAAAAGCTACTGCTTTAATTTTACTGAGAAAGATTATTTGCAAGAGCAGCCATTTGAATGGAAGAACTGGAAGGACTTTGTGTGATGGCAGAACTTTCAGATTATGGAGGAACTCCACATTTATGAGTACAGTTTACTCACAGGCAATGGAATTTCAAGATTTCTGGAGTATTTGTACACCTAAAAAGATGATAGACAGGATTGATATGACTTCTAGCTACTTGGACCTGATCTTGCACTCTTGGAAATGAGTGGCAAAACCCCTACTGACTTCAGCAGAAATAAAAACAGGAGTCATTGAAAACACATATTGATCCATATTCTACCCTGCTGGATGGCTCATTTTATTCATCTTGAATAAGAACGTAAAGAAGGCATTTATAAGTATTATGCCATCTGCTTAGAAGAATGAATAGATTTTTCATTTTAAAAATCCATTTCTCTTAAGTATCTGGAGTTTCAAGAAAGTGAAATAATATAAAATACCAAACTAAAAGAGTTCATGGCCTTATTCTGTCATGATTTATATCCAGTGCATATTACTTGACTTTAGTGGGGTTGCCCAGACATATGTTAGGATAATTACAGGGGAAAGAACCTAATTGTAGTGTACAGTGCTGGTTTAAGCTGACAGATAACAGGTTGTTATGTATAAAACATGTGCGTACATAGAGTAACAACATGTTAAATATCTCATTACATCTTGATAGATAGATAGTGTTGGGAGGATGTAAATTAGAGTACCAATTATTCTGTTGCAGTGATAATGAAGCATTAGCGTCTTTATTGGCATGCATCTATATTTGCGCAGCTAACAATGACTTTCCTTAGGGAAGCAGACTGAATGGCTTGGTGTTGACCTCCAAGCTATTGCTCCCACTTTTAAAATTTTGTGTGTTAAAGATGCATTTGTGTGGGAGGGAGGACACTAGTGACAGTGTAAGAAAACAGAACAGAACGGTATAAGCATTATATTTTAGAGTGCTTTATTATGTAAGAAAACTAGAGAAGAGGGGACTTGAGGTAAAGGAAAACAAGCTATGGGAAGTGACATACAGAACAGTGTTTCAGACAGGAGAAATACCGTAGAGAGCCAGGAAATTGTCATCATATGTAACATCAGTCTCGAACACTGATTCACTGCTCTCTTTAAAAAGGTTTCCTTATGCATCTGTATTCCACAGTTATTTGTCAGTCTAACAAATACAAGAACAAAGATGAAATGTCAGCAAATATATCAAGCTTTTGCCTTCTTCTGTATGTTGTGCTTTCACAAACTGCCAATCCAATCTACCAGTTTTCCAGCTTGAAAGATGTAGCTTATTTCAGATCTTGTAGGAGCAGATATTACCAGTAGCAGTGAAGGGCTTGTATTATGGCAAAAGCATGTTCAGGTTAGATAGGACCAGATTCACTCTTTCTAAAATTTCCTTTGGAAGCTGGATGGCTGTTTTATACAGATTTTAAACCTCTTCTTTTTACCCTTATCTAAATAACTATTAAATCACACCAATGACTCCCCCTTTATATTGTAATAAATAGCTCAGACAACATTTTGGAACAGCAGAAACAGCCCTCAGAGACATCAGGAGACACAGTCTCACAGGCAATGAAGCCTAGTGAAAGCTGGAAAGTATCTGGAGGACTGCAATGATCACATACTGGATTTACGTCATGAACGACAGAAGCATAGAATAGAGAAGAAGGACACAAGAAGAAAGATTACTAGAGGAATCTCAAGGAGAAAAAGGGAATTTTTTCAACAAAATTAACTGAAACACTGGAGGAAGAGCATACGCTGTTCATCTAGGTCAGAGACCCAGAAAAGCTGAGGGAAGGGGCCACCTGGAGCCCGGTGACATTCAGCAGGGCCGAAGGCAGAGCCCTGCCCTGGGGAGGACGAGCCCTGGCAGCCACACAGGCTGGGGCCTGCCTGCCTGGGGAGCAGCTCTGCCGAAAGGCCCCAGGGCCTGGTGGGCAGCGAGCTGGGCACGAGCCACCAGTGCCCCGGCAGCAGAGACAGCCAGTAGCTCATGGGAAGGCAGGGATCATTCCCTCTGCTCAGCACTTGCTAGATCATACCCAGGATGCCATGTCTGTTTTCAGAGCCCCAGTACAAGAAAGCCATTGACAAACTGTCACAGGTTCAGTGGAGGGCTGCCACAATGGGTCAGGGGCTGGAGTACCTGCTCTGTGGGGAGAGGCTGAGAGCCTGGAGAAGGGATGCCTTCAGGGGTTTTAACAGTTGTGGCTGTGCACTCTCCATCCTTGGGGGTAGTCAAAATGCAGCTGGACTCAAAACCCAACTCTGAGCAGCTGGTCCGATCCAAAAGCTGACCCTGATTTGAGCAGGAGGTTGGACAAGATGAGCTCCTGGGGTCCCTTCCAACATGGACTACCCTTTGATCCTTTGATTTATGTATCTTCCATTTGGATAACATTTGAGAAATTCTTATTTTTAAGACTTTTTAAACATCCCTGCATAATTTGCCCTGCACCTGGAAAACTACGGCAGAGACAATGCAATAATTCTGACTGAACTTATGCTACATATCTAACTTTTGGGTAGTATATGCTAGTTGCCAGCACTCTCTCCTTATGCTGGGCACGTTTCAGGGGATACCATATGCCGAAGATTGTTCTGAACAGGATTTTGGATGTGATCATCCTGTTTTGGGCAGAAGAAAGCTTGGGCATGTCAATGCGAATTGGCCACATCACCTGATACGAGGCCAGACAGTGTACTCTGGCCTCTGTTGCAAACTAGAACAGACTTAGCCTATTAGAGCCTCACAACAGGATCCCTAAAGGATCTCCTCTAGTAAAATTTGCTTCTTTAAATTATATAGATATAGAATTCGTATCTATATTATACTAAGCTGCACAAGTTCAAGGACCTACAAACGACTTGCTGCAGCACCCCTGTTCTCTGAACAGGGGGAGAGATTAAGGAGGGTGATGAGGTGCCCTCTGAATCCATGGGGTTTCTGCGGGAATCAATTTCCATTCCGATCAGACTTTGTGTGTCTCCTCTGAATTCAGTCCCCTCTCAGCTTACCTGCTGCTTATAGAACATGAGGAGTCTAGCTTATTACTTGGCCATAATTCTGTGCAGGAAATAAAAACATTTCAAGTCCAGCTGTAATACATGCTGAGGGCCATTCTGAAGGATGAAGTCTGATACAGTATTGTGGAACCCATCCTCACATAGAACAAAGAGAGGTAGGAGATAATTCTCAGATATGTGGTGAATTCTAACATTGATAAAGAAGCCAACACCTTGAAAGACTCTGTAGAATATGCTGAGAATTTCAACAAAACTAAGGCAATAACAGGGATTTCAAGGAAAGTAGGACATTCAAATTCCTGCCTTGCTTTTTCATTTCTTTTGGAAAGCAGACCTAAAGAGTATATCAATCAACTATTAAAGAGATGAGCACTGGGAAAGGAGACGTACGTTCTGGATGCATCAATCTCTTACTTTATTTAAATAACATTTTAAAAATGAAAAATATTCAATGTTTAAAATATCTCCAGCAATATGCAGAAATTACACCACAAAATTATAATAATAAATTCTGACACCAATTGGTGTCTCAGGGTTCTTCTATGACACTTAAAGAGGGAGGGTTATAATAAATAGCAAGGTAAAATGGAGTATAATATTACAGATACATTGCACATTTGCTCCCTTAACCATGTTTTTTTAATATTCTTTAGCATCATTTTGTCTATAATTATCAAGTGGGAGACTTCAAAGAGATGAGTGTATTACAGTGGATTTGTCTGGTCTTCCTTGGTTATTAAAAGAAATAAAATAAGGGAAATCATAGACAGATCACTAAATGCAATAACAAAGCAATGGAAAAGATAAAGGGGAAGACATCTGTTTAATGCAGGATTTATATTTAGTGCTGAACAGTGGGGGTTTTTCCCCTGTAGTTCTGCAGATCAGGTCACCGGAGGAGGAAAGGATTATAGGAACTTTTGCAGTGGGATACAGTATTATTTAGGTTTGAAACTGATGAATTGTGAAACATTGATGAAAATGAAGAGTGCTACAAATCACTGCTGTTGAGCCCTTTTTGATCATAGTGAGAAGCTGACAATTGAAAAGAAACTAGCTACTTTCTAGAAATATATTGCTACAGTTTGGCTTGAAAGCTCTTTTTGTGAGTCACTCCATCTCTTCTGTAAATAGTCATTATTAGAACGGCTTGAACCAACACTTGATTCTGACAACCCTGAACTTTGTGAAAGTCCATATTTGAAATCAAAACTTCTCTGACACTTGGGATTGTTTCAAATAATAAATATATAAAGATTTCTTCAGGTGTTAATGTTTTACAAATTCAGCCTTAAATTAATTAAATGCTAGCATGATCTTTTGAAATGTGCAGAAATTAATCTACTGTGGAGTAAAACAAAACACTCATTATTTTATGTTTTATTTCAGAGTAGGTTACTCCAAAGTAGTTCCATCTCTGGTTAGGAACAAAACAGAAAAAAATACTTAAATATTTAATTCCTAATCATTCAATCCCAGGAAAAGCCCTCTCACTATCTGCATATTTAGGCATGGGCCACAAATGGAGAATATATTCATTTTAAATACCCCAGTGCCTAGACTAAGAAAAGGTCATGCAAAAAGATCTGGATTTCTGCTCAGAATCCCAACTCCAAAAGAATGTAATCACAAATAGGTCAGGCAAGAAGGGCAGAGAGACTATCCCAAGGATCTGCTTGTTGCTCTCCAACTCAGGCAGCTCCACCTCCCAGGAGCAGTTGCCATCTCTTTCAAAAAAATTAGTGAGGGTTGATTAGTGGGTCTCCAGAATATATACATACAATATATATGGGGGTCTGTATGGGTCTTCCATGTACCCACAGCATCTCCAAGCGCTCCAGGTCAGACAGTGGTCTGACCTCCTTTGCTAGCCTCTGTCTTCTTGGGCAGTCTTCAAGAGGGTCCAACTGATTCTGCACCTCCTTGGGTGTGTCTGTGAAGGTAATGTAGCAAAGAAAAAGGACTGGCCCTGTATAATGTCTGAAGATATACATGTACACTGAACTGTTGCCTGTAGCCATGCTCCCTACAAGCAAAGGTTACAGCTGTGTTTGCATGTCGTTGGCAACAATCCTCTTCCTTGCAGACCATATTGCAGGAAGGGCGCTTTGAGGATATCTCGACAGGAGGGCACCCGTGTGGGCCCACAGGACAAAGCAAGGTGTTGGGCAGTGGATGCATGTGTAGCCTTGTGTCAGTTGTCAGGGCCAGGCTTCTTCAAGGAGGTGTATCCAGTGGGGCATGTGTTTCCTATTAGTCTGTACAGTGAGAGGGCAGTGTCCTCTCTGAGACATTAGCTGGTTCCTCTGCAGATAACATCCCCAGTGCTGCCGTTTTCTTGTCTCAAGTTGCCATATGAGACTGTCAGCCAAGATAACAGGTCGCCCTTCCCCAAGGCAGAGAGGTTGGTATGAACATGAACAGTTAAGTAGCATGGTTATCACTGTATATGGTGAAAATTAGATGCTGACCCAACTAGAAAAAGCAAGATGCAAGCAAGAAGTAATACTGTTTACCATATGATCAGTACATTGAAGCTAATATATTTTAAAAAGAAGTTTCTAAAACACCATTACTCTTCACTCATGATGTACATTAGAATTTGGCATGTATTTTGAATTTTATTTTGATTAATGACAATGTGTATTTGGTAACATTGTCTTTCTGCTGCTCATTGACTACATAGATTTTACAAGGAGCTTCTGGATCTACCACATCTACTAACATCTCCTTCAGTAATGCAAATATCCAAATTTTTGCAGTCATATTGGTGAATTAAATGCTAATAGGATTGATATTGGCAAAGATATCAAAAAGAAAATATATGTGAAACTCAGAAGTGATCACATCTATTTAAAATAGCACATCTTTAATGGGCTATTTGCACAAATCATAAACTGTGATTAACCTATTTACATTTTAGAAGTTTTCTAGTTTACAAGAGCTTTTGAAATACCCTACATAATTACCCTAATGATTTATTAATGGATAAGAACAAGGCTTAGAAGAGAAGGTGATACCTTTATATACAGTGATATAGCTGGATATACCAGCTCTGAGGGACCATGTCCTCATTCAGACGCCACTGATCTCAATCTAAGTACAGTTCGAGAACTGTTGCTGTGAGTTAAAATGACTCTCTTAGTCAGATTGGAACTTGAGTCTAACTTGAGAGAAAAAGGTGGTTGGAATGTAAGGAGCAAGAGGAAATGTTTGAAGGGAACAGGTGAGAAGGTCGATAACTCCAGTAAGTCAGAAGGATGGGCAGGTAACTGTTGCTGATGAGACACACAGGACTTAGCAGGAGGTGAGGACTGTATGTGCCATCAGACTAATAACACTACAGAATCCATTATTTTTGGACCAGGTACCTTTTCCTTTTTTAGTAAATGAGATTTCCTAATATACTCGTTGATAGATAATAATCATAGGCAGCACAAATACTTTATATATCCTAATTTTCTTGCTTTCTTAATATATTCTATGATATCATACAGATAGAGAGTAGAAGTAGAGATGAATAGATACAGATATAGATAGACCTATTATCTCTACCTATCTAGGTATAGCATATTATCTATAGTAGCCACGCTACATAAAAAAAGAGAAGCTTTGCCACTGTGACATTTCAAAGGCTTTGATTTTCTTTCTGTAACTAAATTGCCTACAATTTATTTCTATAAGTTTCTGCAGAAAAATTCTCAGCTTTCTATCAGACTGAACCTTCACTTGGTCTGAGGTGCTTCAGATTTTCAAACATTATAAAACAACTGCCAAGCAAACCATTCTAACCTTCCAATTTTTTACAGTAATTTTCCTTGCAACTTCAAGGTTTTTCACAAAGTAGCAGAGACAATGTCTAAACGGAGGTACTATAGAGGTATCTCCTGGACAGAAAATACAACAGCTGCTTATTGTTAGAAATATTGCTAGAGAAAAGGAGAAGGAACCTGTTGTTAGAAGCCAATAGTCACAAACAATGCACACTGGTCCATAAAAGCAAAGAGGGGAGTGACCTTAAGAACGTAGTGACAGAAGGAAAGGTGGCCATTCACGAGGGCAATGCGGCTTGCGTCAGAGCAGCGAGAGGTCCACTGCTCATGATTTGAAAGGGGCAATACATTAAGAATGTTTGCAAAAACTGCTATATGATTCTGCCAACATTCAGACATGCCTTTGGATTCTGCTTACTTTAATAAATAAGAAGCTCTTAAGTCACACTGGTGGATACTGAGAGAATATTCTGGAGGTATAAACTGTATATTTACCATGGCTTTACATCTTCTCCGGGCATCTGTTGGCAGCTGTGGTCAGGGAGCACAGCACCTTGCTGAGAGCTGTTGTGGCTCTCCTTACCATCCTAGGTACTTGTCTGATTGATTTTGCAGGTTGAGTTGATAGAGGACGCAGATTTAGAGGGTGAGAGGTTAATAGATGCACATGGGAATGGATTTTTTTAACTGAGAAAAGTACAGTGTTGGTTTCCAAATATTGTGACTCTTTGTATAGCCATTACGGTGCCCCCTGATTTATACAAGGTTTCTGACAGATGAAAGAGCTACAGCGTTGTTAGTTCAGGACTTGCTGTGCTATGTGAACTGCATCACAGAATCACTTGTTAAGGATGTGAAGGAGCTGGTGTTATGTTAACTAGTATTATTGAGCAATCTAATACTAATTAAAATTGTTATTTTTTTGCTGTATTAAATTTTCATTAGAG